>CM031240.1:159884391-159956891 GCA_018340775.1 Taxus wallichiana var. yunnanensis | reverse complement strand
ATTGCTTAATTCATGCCCTCTGCTTCCCTGAAACATAGTTGCGAAGATACCCCTCTATCCACTTATTCACAATATTTATCTTTCCATCTATCTGAGGGTGATAACTCGTACTCAGAGTCAATTTTGTACACTCGCCAACCGAAAAATATCCTATCGTAATGTGCTCACAAATCTTCTATCTTGATCACGACAATATTCTTGAAAGCCCACGCAACCGAATACCTCCCAAAAGAACAAATCAGCCATGTGTGGTTCCTTAAAGCTAGTGGGAATAGCAAAGAAGTTCCCATACTTTGTCAACTTTTCAACTCTCACATAAATTTTATCATGTCCATGTACAACCGGAAGACCTATAATGAAATCCATCAAAATGCTCTCCCATTTCTGTTTCGGAATGGGCAAGGGCTGCAATAAACCTGTAGGAAAAGTATGCTTGGACTTATTTTCTTTGAGAAGTCACACACTCACGAACATGGCATAGAACATCTTTGTTAAGAACCTTCCAAGAGAATCTCTCCCTAACTTGCCTATGTGTCTAAAAATAACCTGGATGTCCTATCAGTGGTGCATCATGGAGGGCATGTAGAATCTTACCCTTGAGCTTAGATTCAGGAACTAAATAAATTCTACCCTTATAATAAATCAAATCAAATTTTACCTGGTAGTGTTCATTTTGAATCTTGCCATCCATAATCTCGCATGGAAATGAATTTTTGGAATACTCAACTAATAGTTGAGATTTCGATTTGTAGAAATCTCACTCAAGGAACATAGGACAACAAGATGTGGCTTCCTCAAAAGTGCATCAGCCACTACATTCTTCTTCCCCTTGACATACTCAATGTCAAAATCATAATCTGGATCTTGCTAAGCCTCTTTTGTTGCCTCTCGTTGAGCTCTTTCTGCTCCAAAAAGTACCTCAAGTTGTTGTGGTCGGTTCTCACCACAAACTCCCACCCACCAAATATTGTCTAAACTTTTTCAATACATGCATGATGATGAGCATCTCCTTATCATAGGTGGAGTACAACCTCTCATTCTCCCTCAGCTTCCTACTCTCATAGGCAATGGGATGACAGTCCTGCATCAAAACTGCACCAATACCTGTACCCGAAGCATCACACTCCAAAATGAATGGCCGAGAGAAATCTGGAAGAGCTAAAATTGGACAAGTGCTCATCACCATCTTGAGCCTTTCAAATATCACTTGTGCCTCCTCTGTCCATTTGAATGCTCCCTTCCATGTGAGATTCGTCAATGGTGTTGCAATATCATAATAGCCTCTCACAAATCTCCTGTAATATCCACACAATCCTAGGAATCCCCGCAGCTCGAAATGTTCCTAGGTGGAGGCCAATCCTACATAGCTTGTATCTTCTCTGGTGAACCTTGACCCCATTGGCCCCAATGACATGCCCAAGATACAAAATCTTTGTAAGTCCAAACTCACATTTGGACATCTTAGCAAATAGAGACTAGGTCTCCATGATGCTAAGTACCTCATCAAGATGCCTCAAGTGATCCTCCCATGTCCTGCTGTAAATCAAGATATCATCAAAGAACACTAGCATGAACTTCCTCAACTTCTTGTTGAAGATATGGTTCATGCATGATTGAAATGTGGCAGGTGCATTAGTGATACCAAATGGCATCACCAAAAAATTTTAGTGTCCATAGTGACATCTGAATGTTGTCTTGTGGATATCCTCCTCTTGAACACTAATCTGATGATATCCCAATCGAAGATCAATATTCAAAAATTAAATATCTCCATACAACTCATAAAATATCTTATATATACGAGGAATGGGATACCTATTTTTATTTTCTTCTTATTGAGAGCATGGTAGTCAATGCATATCCTTATAGTCCCATCCTTCTTATTCACCAACACCATTGCAGTAGAAGAAAATGGACTAGAGCTAGGATGGATATGCCCCATATCTAGAAGCTCTATGATAGTCCTCTCTATCTCATTCTTAGGATGATGATAAGGTGTAGTGATCATTTGCTTGACACCCTCCTCTAACTCTATGACATGCTTGTTATCCATATTTTTCCCCTTAGAAAAATATTGGATCAGCCACGACCCCGCACAGAAAGAACCAGAGAAACCACATTCAAACCTTGCAAACAGGTTGTAGAGGGACTCTACAATGGAGTGGTGGAGCTTGCAAAATATTAAACAACCTGATGCAAGAAGAAAGAGAAGAAACGGCTCTGTCGAGTGAATTTGTGCCTTAAATTCATCAAACATATTACAAGGTGGGCTCAAAAATGAAGTAGTAGGGTTGGGGAAGAAGGAGACAATGTCAAAGAAGCTAGAAGCTCAAAAGATAAGGAATGGTGAAGGTTTGAAGTCTTCGGGCTCTAAAACAGTTCCACATGTCCCAGGGATCCACATGTCCCAGGCCTAAAATGGAGGTAGATTTAAAGCATCAAAGTCAAAAGGTAGACAAAGTGGGCCTCAAAAAGGCTAAGTATAGAAATTTTAGCGGAAGCCACCACGTGTCAGCTTGGTGCATCTTCAAAAGTTTGTCCAAGGAAGAGACCCAAATGAGCGTGAGTTTGCCACATAGTCCAAGGTCCGAAAAGGTAAGAGGGGTCATTGAAAATTCTAAGAGCCCGCAGAGGTTTCCATGTGTCGACCCGATGCTCCTCTAGAGGAAAAATCCTAAGTGGGTTTCCAAGTGAGCACGGAGCCTCCACGCGTCCAATTTCAAAAGGGGGCGAGTTAGGTTGAATAGTCAATGCATTGTGATAGGCCAGCAGACACTACCAAGTGTCCAAACGGCACTAGTTCAAGATCATAATTGAAGGGAGGTTTCCAAGCAAGCACCAAGCCACCACGTGTCCCCCGGTCGATATATGATCCCGCAAAATAAAGGACTTAGGAAAAAAACATAAGGAAATCAAGCAGGTCGTAGAAGAAGCCACGTGTCGACCCAACGCTCCTTCAAAAAAAAATACAGAGGTTGTCCTCAGAGATGCGCCAGACCCTCCACATGTCTAGTTTCAAAAGGGGGCCATTTTTGAAACTGGTTTTCTCACTATTTTGTACGGACCCGATCCAAATTTTAAATGGGCATATCTTTTGACTCAAGGCTTAAAATCCAAAGCAAATCTAACATCGTTGGAAATATCTCGGCCTTGTCTATGCCATGGAGATATAAAAATTTAAGTTTGGAGAGGTTATGTGGGAGAAAAATGGAGAAACATTCTTTGGGCCATTAATGCAGGATCTATTTTTGCCTCAACAACCAGATCAGATTCGATCGATCGATCTCGCGTTTCCTCCTTCAAGCGTCGAACAAGAAATTGATGTAGTCAAGAAAAATTTGGGGCATATTTTGTAGGAGGCATTGATGATAGTGGTTGAACTTCGAACCAATTTTTCCCGCCTCTCTCTCTTTCTTCCTTTGTGTTGAATCTATAAAAGCATGGTCGGGACTCATTGTAAAGGGTTGGACATTCTTCTATTTTTGCAAGCTCCCCTTTTCTTCTAGCAAAGGAATTCATGGAGTTTTCAAACCTTCCATTAGATTGCAACACATTTTCTGCCTTCGGGCCATTTGTAATGCATTATATCGATCTGTAGAGAAATAAAACACGTTTGTGATTGATTTTAGATCCTTTCTTGTCTCCATTGCTCTCATCTGGTCTTCCATTACAAATCTGGTTATCTGTGCTTGATTACTGTGTGCATTTTGTTGGTTTGTGTCTATCAGAAAACTAATGTTCATCATTCCTTCGGTGCATCACCTTGTAGCTTAGTTTTGATTTCTTGTATTCCTTTTATCCCTGTCTCCTTGGTAAAACTTAGATTAGGTTTAGGAATAGGTCCTTTGCAAGTTTTCATGCATGCACCTAAACAAAGGAATAGGAACCAACATTTAATCTGGAGAGTTTTCCCATTTGCAAAGTCCCACATTTTGGGGAAAACTCAATGTTATGAAAATCACACTAAATGACTTTGCCTTAGAAAAGTAGATATGACTACTCATTTGAGGGTGCTATGATTTTGCACTAACAATGCTCAAATTCCCTGTCTGGTGGTCTACCCGAGAAATGTCACCAAAAATGTGTTGTGTTTATCCGAGACTACCGGATATCTACGAGGAAAAGGCTGTCCACTATCTAAAGAATATTTGGATGAAATTTGGCATTGGGATACCCATGTAACATCTCCATACCTGATAAAGGAATCCATTCTACATGATGACACCACTCCAGGCCCACCATCTGAAATATCCCTAAGCACAATGTTCTTCCCATCTTCCCTAAACTCCAACTCCATTTGTTTGAAATCATGCACATATCTCCCAAGGGACTGTAGCCACTAGATACCCAAAACTGCATCAATCTCTCTAAGGCCAACTACATAAAAATCATCTGTCAATGTATAGTCCCCTAGCTAGATGCTAAGCTATGGAATCCTCCTAGTGCAACTCAAAGCAAAACCATCTACAACTCGTACACTGAACCCCTCGAAATCCTCAACCTGTAATCCACACTTCATCACAAATCCCTCATCAAGGAAGTTGTTTGTAGCACCACTGTCAATCAAGAAGACAACCTACTGACCCTTAAGTACTCCTTTCAGTCGAAAGGGATGGTACCTAGGGACTCCAGAAAGTGATGCAATAGTACCTAAACCTGGTATCTCACTCTCTCCAAGCTCTATCTGGGGTTTCTCCTCATGTGCACCATGATCACCATCATTGTCCTGTGTATCTGAATCTGGTGAAGGCTCCTCATCGAAATCACCTCAATGAGATGCACCTTGCCTTTTCCAAGGCAATTATGTCCAGGCTCCCAATGATCTTTGCAATGAAAGTAAAGATTCTTTCTCCTCAACTCGTTGTGAGTCTCCTGGTCCATCTTAGCAGGGGGATACTCTTCTACTAAATAGTAGAGCACTAAAAACTTTTGGTGCTCATAGAAGGATTTCTACTAGACTAGTAAGAAGCGGGAAGTGTCTACAAATCTAATGTCATCTGAATGGCATCGTGTAATGTCCTAGGCCTAAGATCCTTGACCAATCCCCTTAGTCTGTCATGAATTCCTTCAATGAATAACATCACCACACGTCTCTCAGGCATCTTTGGTACCATCACTTCTATACGCTGAAATTCGTTGATGTATGTATCAATGTGCCCACTCTATTAAAGTTATGTTAAGTCCCTGTAATAAAGCTCCAAATCCTTATGATTAAATCTCGCAATCAACCTCTCATTAAACTCCCTGTATGACCACATAAGATCATGGTTTTATGTAAATAACCCATGGTGCCACTAATCTTATGCCACCCCCTCAAGACATAACATGGAAAATTGAATAGCCTCTTGCTCCCGCATAAGCTTAAGGGTGAGGTATGTGTCAATCTTGTGAATACATGATCTAGCACCGATCTTTCTACTTCTATCAAATGTGGAAAGGGTCACCTTGTTGGTGGCCTTCTTCAACACCATGTTTGGTTGTACTCTAGGCCTTCAGACTATTTGGATCTCATATTATCTCTCATTTGAGCACAATACGATGAAGGTTAAAAGCATCTTGTACATAATGCGGGAAATCTCTCCACTCATCATGGGCTCCATAACATTATCCTGAAAAATTATATGCTCAAGTGGATCCTCAAGCACTGGTGGCTCATCTCTAGGTAGAAAGCTAGGCTACATAGGTCTATTCACAATCCTAGTAGATCTCCTCTCCTCTATATGTGTATGTCTCCTCTCACGATGAGGGGAATCCCTCACATTTCCGACCTCCGTAGGTGATATTTTGTGTCTCTTGTGACTATTAGCTACTGATATAGATCTATCCCTCCTATCATGTCTATCTCTTGGCCTTCCTACATCCATTCTCTACATCATTTGTTGCATGGTTTGTATCATCTGCCGCTAAGAAGCAATCATAGTCCTGAAAAGCTCACAATCTGGGTCAACCTGCTCATCCCGGGAGGGCTACATGATCCATCTCTTTTGTCCATGGTTTCAGTTGTGAGACGTGCCTGTCTCCTTGTATAATACTTGTGGGGACCAACTTCTCTTGGATGCATTAATCAAAACCCTCATGGTGGGAGGAACATTTCTTTGATACCACTAAAAGATCCCCAATGGATCCTTGGAGCTAATATAATTTTTTCCCACTCAACACAATAGCAAAATATAATGGTAAAATATAAAATTTGAAAGCTAGGGAAAACGGGATTGATTTCAGCCAAACCAATTAGGGTTGTATATGTAAACACGCCCAAAATAAACATGCAATAATTATTTTTACTCCCAAACCCTTGGAACAACCATGGAGAATTTATGGAAAAAATCAAATTTTACAACTGCTAGAAAATCTTTTAAATTTGAAACCCTAACTAATGTAATCTTTAAGATAGCATAACATTTTCTAAACAACTCCAATCTATGTAAATGACATCTTCCGAACTTGGAAAAATACAAGGAACAAGATGATGTAAACCAAATTATATCAGAACTACCAAATATACAAATATGTCCCTCCTACTATTTCATCCCACACATTCAGGGCATCAAATGAGCTCCAAAAATTATTTTCTCTATCCCGATGTTTTCCTCAAAGTTAATGCCGAATCAGTCCCAAAACAAGTCGATCCAATAGAAGATGAACTGCTGGAATTTTTATTCACCAAAAGCCTTCAAAACACTGCTGGAAATGCTCAAAAATCTGATTACAACCAATGGAATTTTCTGAGTGAAAATCCCTCTCAACTCTTGGGGTTTTCATCCACAAGAGATTAAATTCCTAAGGGTTTTCGTCCTTGGAATTTATTTGCACAAGCTCAGAGCTCACATGCAAGAGAAAATATCATATCAAAATTTGGAATGCCTCTACATAGGTCGACCTCTTCTTTATATAGGAAAAAGGACCCAAAGTGACCTTTGGACTTCTAATGAAAGTGAAAGTGACCTTTGGACTTCCAAAACACATTTTCCTTGGGAAGCACAATTTAATTAAGTGATTTTATTTTATTGCACTTTCCTAAGTTCTAATTTAAAGTTAAGTCTATTAATTTATTATGTGTTTTTATAATGTTATATTTTAATTTTAGCACAATATAATAAAGTTAATAAACTTAAGTCACCCTTGAGCTCACCCTTCAGCCATTGGGTAGACAAAATAGGCCAAAGGTCTTGAAAAAGTTACTCGAGTAAAGGAGGGACATTACAAGGATGATAATAAAACCCTTTTACATGTAGAGGCCCATTATGACAATGGTATTCCACATGAAAGAATTGATCACAATAACATGTCACCATTTGAAGATATTTTTAACGATGACATGTAACCATTTGAATACATTCCCGAGGATGGCATGCTTCCACCGGATAACATTCATAATGATGATATACAACTACCAAAAGATATCTATAGTTCTCATCAAACACCAACTTTATTTGAAAATTTTACTCAAAAAAAAATTTAAAGGAAGAGAAGTATATGGACAATTGGAAGGTATTTTAGCTCTATTGGGTAGTAAAATATCTTTTCAGTGAATTGGTAGATCTAGAAAATTACAATGATAGTCTACTAGAATGTAGATGTACAATATGTAGTTGGAAAGTAAGAAAGGACCACATAATGCAACTTATGTTGGACATAATTGAGAAAAATTGTGTGAAAAAATATGTTTTACAAAAGTAAAAAGATGGAAAGATAAAAAGAACACATAGATGGAAAAATGCAAAATAATGCATGCATGTAAGACATGAAATCAAGTATGAAAATGATCGAAATGACTATAACATCTAGGTGGGAAAGGGGGAACAATTATAGGTCAATTTAGAAAACTTATTGAGTTGAATCTGCAAGCCAAAAGTATATATTTCTCTATGGTATACCACATTCTAAAAAGGGTAGACCAATTTTTGAATTTTAATATTATATTATTTTGTTACAACATAATGGTTTTATAACATTCCATAATTATGGTTTTCAAATGAAAGTACTTGGGCAATGGAAAAATGTCTAACAATGATTGAGGAGGATTTGAAAGAAAGAGTAAAAATGCATGGTTTATCTCACGTTCGATTGATGATGTCACAGTAGATGATAACACATCATGGGTTTTGCATGCAATTTATACTTTTGAGAACCATTCAAGGAAACCTCGGTTATTATATATTCATAAAATGATCAAAATTTGTAATGTTAAAAACCTATACAAATTGGTTATTTCTTATTTGAGGTATATGTTAGTGTAAGTTATTATTTATCCTTTTATTTATTTATTAGGATAATTATTGCACTTGTGTTATCCCTACACTTGTTGGGTTAGCTTTCTTAGGTGTACTAGTTATGTGGAGTTAGCTTACTAGTTGTGTTAACTTCTCGGTTATGTGGAGTTAGTTTACTAGTCTTTTGTAGTTAACTTAACTACCGGTATCAGATTAGTGGGAGTTCTTCACCACTAATTTAGGCAAAGAGCTGCACTTCCCTCCTCCTATATGTGCATCTTTCTTATTGAATAATTCAAGTCATTGTATTGTAATGTATTGAGCATTATGGATTATGATGGATTTCCATATATGGTATTTTAGCTCTTCTGTTTTGCAAATCTAATGTGGTGTACTATTATCATCTGAGATTGCAGCTTGGAAAAATATTCTTATCATTCCTTTCATGGTATCAAAGCAATAGATGATGTAGACATCCATATGTAAGTTTTTCTTTGCAAGCAAGGGTTTATTATTTTCATGTATTCAGAATTTGTTAGCACTTTTCTGCAGACATGCATTTTTATGCAAAACAGAGTGCGACATTGGATTTGGAAGGTGTCAAAACCCTAGAATCAATTGTAAACTCGACCATGTTTTGAGACAGTCAAATCTGGATGCAGATATGTACCCTCTGGGTGCATTCTTTTATCCATTGGATATAAGTGTGTACCTTCGGATGCATTCTTTTACCCTCTGGATATTTTAGTTTTGGATGTAGTCTTTTATCCACTGGATGCAGATTTGTACCCTCTGGGTACATTCTTTTATCCATTGGATATAAGCATGTACCTTCCGGATGCATTCTTTTACCCTCTGGATATTTCAGTTTTGGATGCAGTCTTTTATCCACTGGACGTAGATCTATACCCTCTGGGTGCATTCTTTTATCCATTGGATATAAGTGTGTACCTTTCGGATGCATTTTTACCCTTTGGATATTTTGGTTTTGGACGCAGTATTTTATCCACTGGACACAGATCTATACCCTCTAGGTGCATTCTTTTATCCATTGGATATAAGCATGTACCTTCTAGATGCATTCTTTTACCCTCTAGATATTTCTATTTTAGATGTAGTCTTTTATCCACTAGACGTAGATTTGTACCCTCTAGATGCATTCTTTTATCCATTAGATATAAGCGTGTACCTTCCAGATGCATTCTTTTATCCTCTAGATATTTCTATTTTGGATCTATTCTTTTATCCATTGGATGCAGATCTCGTAACCTCTAGGAGTAATTTTTTATCCATTGGATATTGACATGTACCCTTCGAATGCAATGATTTACCCTCTTGACATTTAGGTTTTGGGCACGAGTGCTTTTATCCTTTGGTCAAGCATGTATCATGTGGATGCATTCTTTTACCCTTTGGGCATTTGGGTGTCACGTGTACCTTCTAAAAAAGATCAAAGCATTAAAATATTATTTTAATAGAAAAACCTTCTAGAGCTCATAAATTTTGATCTATAGCTCGGATTAAGGTGATCTTTTTTTTGAAATTGTGTATTTTTTCAAGATCTATACATTGGTGACATTTTTATACACATATTTAAAATTTAAAATGTACTTTTTCTCATTGTAATGTTTACACACACTCAATTATAAAGTGCCAAATTTGGGAGGGTGTTGTAATCACTTGTGGACGTAATTTCGGTTGAGCCCGACATCCTAAAATTTTAGGTGTTGCATTCTTGTATCTATGGGTGTATACATTTATATCTCTCTTGTTTGTTGAGATATTTTAGATCTATATTTTCGACACTTTTTGGCATGTTGACAGTCTCTCTTGTGGGGGAGCTATTCTGGTGAAGCCCAGTGTTAGTTTGTCAGTGTTCGAGTAGTTGATTTTGGAAACTCATACAGATCTGTGGTGTCACTCTACCCATTCAGCAGTATGGGAGGGTATGGTGTTGATATTAATTCTTTGGGTTTCGTGTCCTTGCCTTGTTACGTGTTGATACTACTTCTTCAAGTTTCGTGTCCTTTCCTTGTTACCTTGGCTTTTCTTGGATCGTGGAACTCCTATTTATTTGGATCTCGTGTCTTTACCTTGTTTCCTTGGTTGTTATTGGATCGTGGCACACCTATTTGTAGCAATTGATCAAATTATGTTTGGTTTTTTTTTGCACTTTCGACATCACTCCATTGACAGTCTCCTTACATGGAGCTATTCTGGTGAAGCCTAGTGTCAGTTGTTTTTGAGTTCTATGATCGAGCAGTGGATTCAGACCACAATGCACACCAAACTTCTTTAGCATTGTACAAGTTTTTGGAGCCGAGCTTCTTGGGATATCTTGTAGCGGGATTTTTTTCTCTCTCTACTTTGTTATTACTAGTTTTAGGTACCTTGTGGTGTCCATTTTTCCCAGTTGTTGTACGTGGGTACCTCATCAGGCCTTGTTGTCAGGACCCACCTTATTTTTCACCCACCTAAGCTATGCTTACGGGAGGGTGTTAGTGTAGGTTATTATTTATCCTTTTATTTATTTACTAGGATAATTCTTGCACTTGTGTTAGCCCTACACTTGTTGGGTTAGCTTGCTTAAGTGTACTAGTTGTGTGGAGTTAGCTTACTAGTTGTGTGGAGTTATCTTACTAGTTGTGTTGAGTTAGCTTCTCGGTTATCTATGAACCTAGTGGATGTAAGAGGTTGAGTTAGCTTACTAGTTGTGTGGAGTTAGCTTACTAGTTGTGTTGAGTTATCTTACTAATTGTGTTATTACATGGTTATGGAAAAAACATTATCCTAATAGCATCCTACGGAAATATTTGTGAATATTTATGATTATATGAACTATGTCAAATAATGATTTTGGGCTCAGTGGAAGATGAAAGGGTATTTAGTGAATTATATATTTTTAAACCAAAACTTTGAAACATATTAGATAAAAATCTAGAGACGTATTTTAGATTGTATATTTCACGTTGTCTCGTGGACATATTTCCTTATGAAAGAGATTTGGAAATTTAGAGTTCTCTTATTGAAAGGAGAGGCATCACTAATACAAAAACAATAGAGATGATGTAAATATTGATATTAAACATGCCTCGAGATGCTATATATGAAGTTCGATTATGAAGAACGGGTTGCTTTCGAGGATTGTTTCAACTACTACGAGTTATATTTTATCTTTATTACAAATATATATTTTTGAAATCAAATTTCATATCCTATTGTTATATATTTAAATTCTTTATTGAAAACTAGATTCATTATATGTGTTTTTATTGAAAAATATGTTATTTATCAACACAGTCTTTGAAATATTAGAAAACACAAACATTCAAATTATACAAGTTAAAATTAATTATATATATTAATATAAATAGTCATGGAAACATTTGTGTTTACAAAACTTGCAAAAAGACGACATAAACTTGGATCTTATTATCTCATCACAAATATATGGATAACTTTATCGCATTCTTTCTAAAGAGATTTTTTTGGTGTTTCTCGGTAGAATATTTTTCCTCCCCTTACATAGTATCATAATTTTCAAAATCCTTATTTAATAAGAACTTCATCTCCATAATTGATACTGAAAAATTTGCTTGTTCTTCATTAGTAACATCTCTTATTGAAAGAAAATTAAGATCTACATCTGATTTCTTCTTGATTAAAATATCAAGATCAATGCCATGCTCTTTGATGATTCACTTCAAACTATTATTTTGTTTGTTTAACACCATGAGTTTTTCCTTCAATGTTATGGTTGCATTTACACTTTTTCATGTTGTTTTTAAATTAATATTATGTACCGACGCTTCAGTCTTCACATTTTCTTATTTAGACTGTAATTTAAAAAGGTAATGTACTTAGACAAAAAATACATTACTTAATTATATTTTCTAAAAATGATTATAACTTACCATAGTTTTTATTTCTTTGTATTGGTATTTAAAATGAGACTTTGTGTATTGGTAATTTAAATGAGACTTTGGTCTCAAACCCATTTGTTATAATAAGCTTGGGCTTCAAAGTATTTAAATTTTATAACATGTTTATCACATTATCCAAAACAATGTCATTATAGGAATTGGTATTTGAAATGACATCGATTCATTATGATTCATTAAAACTTCAAGCTTTGTGTTCATTTTCCACTAATGAATATGAAGAGTATCTTTGGGAGTGGCTATGAAAACTCCCTTATTTTTAAGGTTTTGATACCTCTAAGAATGATGTCATCAACCATGGTTAAATAGTTGTCTACCAATAGAATTTCTAATGGAAATCAAGGTATGTTAGCATCACATAACACTAAAGTCTCTAGGGAGTGTCTCTATTAGATGGTGAAGTGGATGTAAGAGGTTATTTTAAAACTAGCATCTGTGAACCTTGAACAATATCATGTAGATTAAAACTACTTAGGGCCCCGGTTTCAATCTTAATAAATTCATCATCAAGTTCAATTTGGTGTAAAATTGTAATACCCATTGCACTAGATATATTAATGAAAGAAAAATTAAGGAATTCAAAGTTTGATAATTGTAGTGTTTTGTAACGCCCACTTAATTGAAGTTCAAACCACACCAAAGTCTAATATTTCAATGGTAAAAATTTTACGGATTTTTTTGTTTAGAAAGGTTGCAAGGTTCAACACTATTCACAAATTAATTAATCTCTTGATTAAAGCTTCTACACAATCATGTGGTGTACGAAAATAAATTAATAATTAATTATTATAAATTTATTTCCCCTTACGTTTATTATAAGCACTTACCAAGTTCCATTAATTTATTTAATTACACTCTTACTAGTAATTTAATTAAAACTCCTTTAGTTCAATAATTAAAAGCCATACACAAGCTTATTTAAATTCCTACCCCATAAGGTCACAACTTGACCTAGCCACTAAGTGGCCCCATTCAACTAATTAACTCATGCACTTTTAATTAATTCCATTCCCACAAAATTCCCCATCACTTAAAGCTGTAGGGTTTATTTTCAACCATTAGATTTGATCTATTTGAGCCTTTGGATCCTAGGATTTCTAAAAGCCCTAATTTTGTCTAAGTTGACTTCTTATTCTCATTTTCCCTAATCCCATTTCATTTTTGTATCAGTAGGTTTTGAGAAATGGAGGAGAAGCCACAGAGGCCATTGAAGCCATTGGGAGGGTTTACAAGCTCCATTTTTGTATTTGAGTTCAAATGACGGATCTACCCATTTTCCTTTATGGGTATTATTTGCCCTATTGTATTTATATTATTTGGTATTTCTTTTTTTTTTACAGTTGAATGTATATACATTACGTATATACCTATTTTAGGTGAATATATAACCCCATATATATATATATATCATTTTATATAATAAAATAATGTTTGGTGGAGTATAACCACGCTATGCGCATTCACAAAATGCGTCTGTGTAAAAATGCATTCGTCTTGAGTTTAATATATTGTGACTGTATATTGTGTGGTGTTTTGGGTATTGGGGGTGGGGCGCCGGCCCACCCTTTATTGGTATTATTTAAATTAATATGGGGTGGGACAACGCCCCACCCCACTCCATTCTAATATATATAAACACTATCATAGCTTAATCGATTGCCCAACCAAAAGAAATTCAATCCACCTTTTTTGTTTTATTAATACTTTGTTTTATTTACTTTATAGCCTTCGATTACCAAAAGACCATTCATTATTTTATATTGTTTAACAATATATATAATTATAATTTATGATATATATATATATATATATATATTGCAACACTTTATCAATTCAAATTTATTATAAAATTTGATATGAAGACATATAAGATTAGGTGTAAATTTATAATTACACAACTAAGTGGTATAGTTAGATTAATTTCATTTGCAACAATTTGTAAAATTTGATTATAAAACCGATTCAAATAGTTCCTTTTTCCACATATATAACTTGGAGAGAAAATAAGATATCACATACTTAAATAAAGCTCCCTTTCAGTTTTAAGCTTTCCAACAATACAACCAAGAACTCAACAACACTTTCTTTCCAAACAATACATATTGCCACTTTGAATAGCATCCAAATTTTGGAGAGTTTTCTTTCCAACAAGTTATACAACTTAATTTTTTTTCCCTTTCCACTATAACATTAAAATTTGATAAATAAAAATTTCAATAACATTTTTTTTTTTAATACAATAGTTGTAATCTTCCACTCCAAGTAGGAATAATGGGGTCAAATTTACAACATATAGATTCACCAAGGGTTCAAAAGACAAGTCTTCATTTCAAACCATCTCCCAATTTCATAGCTTCAACTTTGCATTTCTTCACCTCCTCAAATTTTGCATTCTTCTCATCTATCAAGTTTGGATCACAATACAATGACAGGGGGATAGCAACGCCTCTCCCAATCTATAATCCAATAAAGGGATAAGTCATCCTCCTTATCGGCCCCTATCCCTAACCATATAACAATTAAGGTGTTAAGCAAATTTGACAACTTTACAAGAATGGCTTCCACAAAACATACAATCTAAAATTATACAACACATTCAAATAAACATACTCAACAAGATTTACAATTTCCAACAACACATAGGCTTGACAACAAGCCAAAAGGAGCAAGGAAATATGGGAACCATCTCCTTTTACCTCCCAAATGAGTTAGGGGTTCCACCCAAGATACCTCCAAGTGCACATCCAACTTCTCAACATATCCCTTTTCCCCCCCAATGCAAAATACACAAAGTATAACAATTTTATCCTTTTCTCTCCCCATAGGTGGAACCCCCTTCTCATACTCCCTCCACAATGCCTCACAATTTCCTTTTCCCTCCCCAATGGTCCCATACTTCCATATCACATACCCTACTTAAGGAAAGCTACCCAACCACAATAAATCACAATCACAACACTCATACAATATTCAAACAAGCACAAATTTTACATCTAAACTCATAAATAAAAGAATGAAAACAAGTGGAAATCCTACCTCTCCATCAAGCTTCCAAATCCTTTACTCAACAAACTTTCAACACCTTCAACCCAAACACAATCCAAATGCAACTCCAAAATGGCTCCAAATATGCAACTCAAAACCCAATTTTCAAAATGAAAGAGAAGAAAATAAGACAAGTAACCCCAAATCCATCAAAGTCATCCAATAAATAGAAAAGGGAGGTGAGGATGATGAGGTGGCTCCATGTAGGATGCCACTTCATCATTCCTCCACTCCAACACAACAAGTCAAACCCCAAAACCAAGGCAATTAAATGAAAAGGGTAAGGTTATGACATGCCTACATGCACACTCCACATGCACCCCATACCTTTCAAGGACAAAATAAATGTGATAAGAAGAGAAGTGACTTTATTTTCCCTTTTACACTCAACAAGGCATTAAAATGGTCAAAATTAGCCCCATACTTCATAAGTATGGTTGGTAGATGATTATGAGAGACAAGGGACAAGGTTTACTTGTCCCACAAGTCTCAAAAAGTGCCCTCCAAGTCAAATTTCGGGTTTGGAGAGGGAGAAAGAGTGCACACAACACAAATGCAATAAATTTCATTCATCATCATGCACAAATCAAGAACTAACTACCCCATTTATTACCCACATGTCACCTCTTTTTAGTTTAAAATTTAAGTTAAATTAGCTAATTAAGACACATTAACAAGTGTTAATAAAGTGACTAAATTTTCCCAATAATTAAATACACACCCCAAAATAAAACACACAAAATTAAAAGAAATGAAACATTACACCCTTGGCCATACACAAGAGGTCACCCCCATGGGAAAACTCCTAAAATCATTCAATTACACAACATATACATTAGACACAAGTTGTCAAATTTGGCCATGTTGCAAAACACCCAACATTCTTCTGTGGTTGGTCCCCTATCCCCTTTCGGTGTATAATGATATAATTTTCCTGCAATCACAAACAATAATACCTTTCTAGCCTCAAGGCCATATCAATATGTCATGGAAATCAAAGCATATAAAACATCCATCATACAATCCTCCACATACATCAAGCAATACAACACACACATACATCTATCAATTAACATCATCGTATAACGTAGCTAAAACATTATCATCAAATTTACAAAAAAATGTATCAATTATTTGCAATCACTTAACACTTCAACTCTACTCTAGTAAATAATTCACAATCATCAATAATCCAATTTACATTCTACAATAATGAATGATTATTACTAACAAAGAATAAATAAAAGCACTAAAATAAATGTGGGTATTTTTATAGATATATTTCATCGAATTCATCTTAGGTAGAACTCTCCTCTCGCATTTTGGTTTCATTAGATGTTACACTGAGATACTTCTTAGTTTCATAATTAAATATTGTAACCCTCAAGCACCCACAAGTGCTCAACCAAAAGCACTCCCCGATCCTCCACCTATAGATATTTCCAATCAACAACATGAGATATATCAAATTCATAATGTTTCAACAAAGACACATGAAACTTGTTGTAAAAACAAGATAGATCCAAAGGAAATGCAAGTCTATATATCGCTAGGTATAATTTATTTAATTTGATTTCAATTAAATCTAATTACAGATTAACTGATGTATAAATGGTAAAGTACAACAATGACACAAGAAAACTAAGATTTAAAATATAAAACCCAAAGCAAGAGAAGGATATGGAATAACTTAGTTGATATCCACGCATTTTGGAAATGATCTAACAGGAGAAGTGATGAACAGGATGCAAGCAACGTTGTCAATAGTCATGGTAAAATATGGAGCTCAAGGTTAAGGCAGACAGGGGCGCACGGGCGTTTATGACTAGATCTAGGTGCCTATGACTATGCAAAATCCCAAGATCTAATTTTGGTTGTGTCATAAGGGTATCATATTTATTCCCCTGGTTATCACCCGATATTCTCACTATGATCACTAGAGGTACTTGTAACATATAAAAGATATGTTCACCTACACAAGCCCACAAACCACATCAAACTTAAAAGGAAAATGCAAAATGGTGAGTCGAATTGACCCGGTGGTCACCTTGAGAGTGAACTTACGACTGATTATTGCACTACATCTCAAACTTCATGTAGTTCTTGTGAGTGTGTATAGAAATTGTGCCCTAAGATTCCCTTGTGCAAGTTATACATGAGAGCGGGTCAGAGCTAGAATGTAGCAATGTAGTAGAATATGTGGATGGAATAGGATAAACTTCCCCTTCCTATGTTATGTATGTAGAGTTGTAGCCCTTGTCCTTTAAATAGATGTTATATGAATGCTTTGTAGTGATTTAAGTTCCTTTTGAAAGCAATCTTAGGTGTGGATACTAATGCTTAGTGTTTGGTCCTATATTTTGAAAACATAACTATGTATTTATATGATTCCCTCGTTTGAATTTCATAAGTGGAAGTTGAAAGGCCAACCCATAAGTGAAAAAGATGCCCAAATGATAAAAGAGACCCAAAAGAAGTGAATATGGTAGAAAGGGTCGGGGGTGCCCATAGGGGATAGGAGCACATGGGCGTTTCTATCCGGCTAGGCACTAGTGTCTGGAGTCATAAAAGATACATCAGTAAAGTTCTGACTGGGTTATAGGGTGTGTAAGACCAAAAATAAAGCAAGAGACAAATAAAAAAGGCCAAATATGGTTTTCAATCGATATTTCTCTTGTTTAGGAATCATGTAAATGCTATCATGCTTTTAGGACCTAGAAATGTACTAAAGTGCATGATTCTCGTGTCTACATTTGCTCCTAATTTATGTTGTTGAGTGATTACTTGATAACATAAAATAGATAAGAGATGTGTACCTTATGATCCTATAGAGCATGTAGCAAATGGTGTACCGAGTGGACAAGTGAAGCGTGGAATGATTGCAAAGTGAAGTGTGTAAACTAGGAAAGGAAAGTGACCCTAGGGGTGAAGCGTATGTGTTTCTTATACTTGTTGTGTTTGTATTTGTTGTTGAATTCTTCTTCTTTTTGTGTATTAAGGATGGACCTGCAAAAGAAGAGAAAAATAGTAGTCAAAGTCCTGTATATGAAAAATGTGAGCAAAGTATGCAAAAGTGTGTAAAAGTGTAAAAAGTAGTAAGAAAGGAAAGTGTTCACCTAATGTAAAAGAGTGTGAAGGATAGAAATGTGTCCTGAAATATTGTGAAGAGTGCTTTTTTTGGGTGATCTTGTGCCAAGTGTGAGTTTTTTAGGAAATCTCATGCCATGTGTGATTTTTTGGGAAATCTCACACCAAAGAGCAAGTGTTGGGGAGAGAGTTCTAGTGTTACCCCCATCCATGACTCTACCTAATAAGCACACCGCAAATGGTACATCTCTAATTTTTTTGTTGTCTGAATTAGTTTTAAGTGTACTAATTGTTCCTCTTAAAATTGATTTTAGTGTAGTGCATGCATGTTTAATGATTGAAGGATTGTGCCTATAACTATAGAACTACTTTGAAGGCTTCTATGAACTATGTTGATATGAGAAGATGATGTGTATGCCCCAAGATATTAGCTCTCAAGAAAAGACACAGTGCTCAAACACTACTGCCTAATGATGGGTGGTGGTGTCTATGTTGTTCTAAGGACCCAATTCATATTTTAGGTTGTTACGTAACTATATTTTTTTGTTGTTTATATACGTTATAGATTCTAAACTATAGCTCTGAGATTTTGTAAGAGTGATTTTTTCACCCAATGTATTCCCCCCTCGTTTGTAGTGCATGTGACATCTATAAAAGAGTGTGGACCAAAAGAGAGGACTTGATGTTTTGTTGTATTGTATCCCTGCAGGGGGTAGGGGATGTACATGGTAACCAATTCACATGTAAACAAAGTGGCCAATAATATGTGTTATTAGAAAAATCAAAAGCATGCAATAGAAGACTAATGTAACAAGCAAGTATGCAAACAGCATGGACTGTGAAAAGTGGGTTTCAAACATGGGACACCACTCATAATTTCACAAGACAATCAAGGCCAAAGCAGCCAAAAGCATATAATGAGAAAACAAGACAAAGGGCATAGCCCACAAATAATGGCATATAATAGTAAACAAATGAAAGCAAAGTGTATCAAATAACCATGGTGGCATATAGTCTTAGAAGGTAAATGTTACACATGAAACACCCATTAGCATGTTAGAAAGATAAATGGTATGTCATAAGCATGTATGTATCAATGGAAAGTAATGTGCTAGTAAGAATAGGAAGTATTATATGATGAAATAATAGCACATGTAATGTGTGATAGTAATAAAGGTAGATGCCCCTAGGAGCCTCAGTAGGATCGAAAAGGGATAAAATGTCGAGCATCATTTTAGCATGTGAAAACTTGTAAGAGATTTGCATTCACTCCAAAAGACCAAGTGAATGTGCATGTGTGTATATAAAAATATAATGACATATTGAGTATCTAACTAGCATATTAAGAAAATTGTATCATGTAAGTAGTATAAGAAAGCAAGAGTAAGTGCAACCAAGATTTGCAAATGCAGTGTATGAGTGTGATGAAATGGTATATTGGCATGGTTTCCTAATAGGTGTTGTAATTGATGAAAAAACACATCAATTAAAAATTGGATGTTGGGATGATAGTATGATGTTTTTTGAGGGGCTAACAAAGTATGGTTGAGATGTTCATCGGTTATTACAGAAAGATTCATGATGATGCGTGCTTGCTAAGCAAGCCTATACACATCCCTAGGACATATAGTTTGGTAGTGAGATATTCTTGGTTTCTTTGGAATCATGTTGACATGATGCATAGAAGGTTTTGAGGGTTCCTCAAAACTCGCAATAGTGGAATAATTCAAGTACAGGTGGTTCACCATGGCACATGTACTCAATAGGGAGCAGATATATGTTTGCTTGGAGGTGTGACAATATGGTTTGGAGCTAGATGAGATTATGGAAGCATGAAAATAGGTACATTATGGCATATGAGATATTTTTGGGTCATTTTCAGAGCTTTCTTATTCAGTCCTAGCATTGTTTCATTTAGTCTTAGTTGTTATAGTAAGAATCTAGCATGCAAGCATAGGTAAGTCTTAGTGACTGGAGAGATTGGGCTATGGAATTCACATTCTGATGATTTTATATGTTATAGGGATGATTGATAGTGATCTCTGTAAAAATTCAGGTACCCATGATGTGAAGTTTTTCATTTATAGTTGTTTTAGTGAGACAGGGTGAAAATCAATGCAAATTCCAACTCAAAGTACAACTTTAGATGTTTGTTGTGAATCATGTGCTTTGCATGGGAATTTTTGGATTTCAAGGATGTTTCTAAGGTTAATTTATAAGCTTTCATAAAATGATTATTTCATTTCATTGTCACATTTTTATGAACGAATGTTAAGAAGGTAAAGAGGTCAAAAACCCTAGTTAAACCCTAGCTAGGAGCAGTTTGCAAAAGATGAAGTATACTGACCCAATTTTGATTGCAAGTGAAAAATTGATGATTGGATGTTGTATATGACTCCTCGGTATTTCCATAAAGTTATGTTTGAGTATGTGACCATATGTGTGTGCACCTGAAAATGCAGTTTTGAAGAGTTTCAGGTTTAAGACAAAGTTCTCCAAAAGAAGGAAATAAATAAATTAGAATTGTGTGATGAATGTGAGTTTTTATTTATTTCCATGGAGGTTTCAATAAATTTTCATGCAGGTTCATGAATTTTGAGTTCCAAATAGGTTGAGTAGTCAAAGGGCAATTTTGGAATCTCAAAAGCGAGGGTTCAAATGTTTTGGCTATAACTTGAGTTACAAGTGGAATTTTGAGGTGATTCAAGTTGTTTTGGAAATTATATTCAGATATATTTCTAGAGATATATTTTTTCCTCATGATTATTTCATATAATATGGTTTCCATGGTATTATTTCAGCAAAAAAATTGGTAGTTAAGATAATATCTATTTTTATACAAGTTTGATGTTTTGAAGCATGAGATGGATTGGGTGATGCTTCCTATAACCTTGAATTATAAGAGGGATGAATGTTTCATAAAATTAATCCATTTTTAGGTATTTAATGCATTATATTTTATTTTATGAGCTAACCTTTGGAAATAGATCTTTTGGCAAGGTTGATTTGGTGAAGGAAAATCTTGTTGTGGTTTGAAGTGAAGGATGTTTCATGACTTATAACATGCTTAGAATTATTCTAAAGGTTATTCCATTTATTATGAGTTGTCACATAGAATGTTTTTATTTATTATAAGTGTTTTGGTTATTAGATGAAGTTTTTTAGGGTGCTGAAGGGTGAAGAAACAACTATTTTGAGAAGTGTAAAGGAAACTGGGCCCAATAAATGAAATAATTTGATTGTTTGATATTAATTTCAGACCATATATTAATGTTTTATGATATTTTAAGCATTTATAAGTGTTCATGGGTCATGAAAAAGTATGTTACTCATGTTAGGCAATTTTAAGATTGTGCCCATGGGGTTTTGAGCCATTTTTGGCACATGTAATGAGGTTTTTGGATAGGCCAACCTAATTGGGTCACTTTTATATGTTGTAATTAAAATTTTAAAGGTTTACTTGATGTATTGGTTGAACCAAATGGAGGGAAAATTTTGGGCCTAAGTTTGAAAGATGAAAAGCATGTTTTTGGTGCTTTTGTCAACTAGTGGAGTGTGTGTGGAGGTAAGGTGTAGACCTAGGTGGAAGTTTTTTTACAATTACTAGAGCATGAATTGAGACTGATTCAAGTGTGTTTTAGGTAGATAAAAATCATAGAACATGAGATCAAGGCTTTGATGAATTTTAGAGTGATCAAGAAGAGCTTGTTTTTGAAGATGGATCGCCTAGGGTTTGAGTGAAAGAAGTGTGAGCTGAATATTTGATCTCCATCAGTTGTGGAAGAAAAAAATTAGATATCTACACATAATAATGTGGTTAAGTGGTTTCTTGATCATCTTTGGGGGTTTTAGCCTCCTTGTGGATTTGGTGCTTCACAAAATTAAGGGTCGGTGCTCCTTGTGGAGTTGGTGCCTCACTAAATTATTAAACATATCAATATAAGATTATGTTTTGGTGGTTTTATTCCCTAGATGGTTTCCCACTTATATCTTGTGTCTTGTTTTTATGAACTTTCTTATGATTCTTGCACATGTGATTGTTTGATGTATGCACACATTAATGGATGGTTGAATATTTATGAGTATTTTTATATGCAATTTTGAAATATGAATTTAAAGTTTTATAAGGATTGATTCACCCCACCCTCCTCTTGGTCCATTTTACTTCTAACAATTGCTATTAGAGAGAGGTTCTTCTAGAGAAGCTTGACAACTTGAGGGAGATATTTTGAAGCACAAAATGTGGTAAGAAGAAGAATTATCATAAAGGAAAGAACTCCAAAGATGATTTTGTTCTACTTTAAGTGAAGGTAAGAATTGTTTAGAAAATATTCCTAAAATTTATTCTCCTCTAGGAGTTGTAACTTGTGAATTTGGAGAAGGATTTAGTGATTTAGATTCAGATGGTGAAGATTCACTTGGGAAATATTAAAAGGGAACTTAATCTTACAAGAGATGAGAATGAAAAGATCACACAACATATTGTTGAAATGAAAATAAATCATGAAGATAAAATTAAGCTCCTTGAAGCCAAGTTGAAGAATGAGAGTAAATAACATGATGAGATCACAAGGCATCTTGAGGAACAATTAGAGAGAGTTGCAGCCAGCCTTGAATCCAAGGAAGATGCTCATGAACATAGTCATACTATTCAGATTTTGGAGTCACAAATGGAGGAGTTGTCAAAAACTCTAAAGGTCAAATATGAAGAATGTACTCAGCTGAAATCACAAGTTTCTTTGCTCAATGATAAACTCAAGTCAAAGGAGGAGGAGTGCATCAAGTATGAAGATGGTATGAAATCTCTACATTCAAGACTTGATCTAGTTTCAAGAAAATTGAAGATGTTTGAGAAAAGTGCTAGTGACCTAGATAATATTCTTAGC
Source organism: Taxus wallichiana var. yunnanensis (assembly GCA_018340775.1). Lineage (NCBI taxonomy): Eukaryota > Viridiplantae > Streptophyta > Pinopsida > Cupressales > Taxaceae > Taxus > Taxus wallichiana. Next base: position 159,933,719 of record CM031240.1, on the reverse strand, counting down.
CATCAAAGATAAACAAGTGATAAGGCTGGTTTGGGATTCAATGAGGATCTCAAGGACAAGGAATTAAATCAAGAAGACAAGGTTCCAAGTAAGGAAGATGGTGAACCAAGTACCAAGGAAGAAGTGAAGGTGACTAACTCCAAGGACAATGAGAAGACCAAGCCTATTAGGTAACCTAATGCTTCAAGGTATGAAAGATCATTCAATGGCTATTGTTTCTTATGTCATGTTTTTGGTCATAGAGCTAAAGAATGTGCAAGTCAAAGTCTCCTAGAAATGGTGTAGGATCCTTTCATGGTGAATGCATTCATGTTGTGAATATGGTCACAAAGCCAAGGATTGTGGATGGAATCTAGGAGTGTTTGAGCCAAGAAAAGTAAGGAGGATATTTTTAATAGATCTGATCCTAAAGATACTCAGCTCATGGAAAGAAATATAAATGATTTTGGTAAAGTATCATATGCTACAAGTGCAATAAACAAGGCCATATTACTAGTACTTTTTGAATGGAAAGATCTAGTCATGTTGGTGATAACTTCAAAGAAAAAGGTATAGTGGTATGCTTTACATTGTAACAAGGTTGGTCATGTTGCAAGAAATTTTTATCAAGATTATTTAGGTCATATAAGAGAATTCTCAAGGTCCTAAAGAGAAAAGAAGTGGGTTTCAGAGGCCTAGAGTGCAAGGTAATGGTCCTAGAAGGACTTGGGACCTAGAAGATACCTTGGTGTCTCATCAAGAGCATAAGTCTATGGAAGGAGTGATTCTCAATGCTTATCAGAAAAAGAAGAGAAATGGAGTTTTTCCCACTAAAGGCTTAGGACCTCTTCAAGACCTTCTTTTAGGTCTTCTTAGAATATATATGCCTTCATTATGCTTCTTGAAGGTATATTATTACATATGAAGCATTAGGGAGGGGGAGTCATGTCTAAGTCACTATGTGATTCCTCCCAAGGTTAAGGTATGTGAGATCATGTCATATTCAATCCTTGTGGTTTCTTGTATTATGTTTCTTGTATTCCTAATTCTTTTTGGATTTCATGTAATGATTCATGTGCATCCATCATCAAATCATTCTTAATGTCTGACTTCATAAAGGTATTTTGGCATGTAATCTATCATGTATGAGCTTAGTGAATATGCTCTTGAGTATTTATGTCATGTTATAATGGTATTTGAGTCTATAAAGACATGATTCAAAATTGTTGTGTAAAAATTTGGCTTCTTCATGTGAAGGAGAGTATGATCTATGACTTGTTGAATTGGTGTTTTTTGTTCATGCATAGTCTTAAGATGTTTTAAATATGTGTTAGTGTCTTTGAGCTCTTAGTATGTGGATAAAGTTATAAATCTATCTCAAGGATATCACATGGGTTTTGGATTCATGAAGTTCAGATACATCAAATGGAGGTGTCATGGAATTATGGAGAAATATGTCTATAATGCAAATGTCATGTGTGAAATTGTGTAGTCCTTGTTAGAGTCATCATTCAAGTTAGAATCCTTCAAGTGTCCTAATGATGTCTTTATGTCATATATTTTTCATAATATGTTTCTTGTGTATTCAAGAAGTATAAGGGGTCTTAATAAGTGTCATTTTGTTATTCATCTATGAGGAGTTCATAGTTTTTCATATAATTAAAAATGTGTGTATTGCATTCATATTTGTCATGGTGTATGTCTAAGGTGTCTCATAATGCAATGGCATGGTCTTAGGGTTGTTATGATATCTTGAACTTCCATGATAGAGCTTTCATACATATACATCTATTTTATTAAAGTTCTTAATATGGTTATGAAGATGATCAAGTGTCAACTTGATCAATGACTATGGAAGAAAGGTTTCATTGTGACTCAAAATTGCAAAAATCAAGAAGAGTTTTACAAGGAAAATGAAGGTCACTAGTATCGAATTATGGTGTTCCATGATTTTTATATGTTGGAGGAAGTGTTATTTGTTCTTGAATATTTTATTACAAGGAGATGATTTTGGTTTGAAGAAGATAAGAGCCAATAATTTAAAAATGCTAGTTGATGTTATTGACTAGGTTTACATGATCTCAAGAAGCGATATAGATGGAAACTCAAGTTTAAGTGCTCAAATGATAGAATTTTGGCTTGAAATTTTGTACATTTCATGAAGACTCATGTGGCTAAATGATGAAGGTGATTTGGAGATTAAGATATGCATAAAGTTCTAACTATGAATGACAGAGTTGGTAATTTGCTTCAAATGCACTATGTTGAGGGTTTGGCCTCCAAAACCCTATCTCTTAGTTCTTTCACTTCTAGAACAGGAATTCAAGATGTATTAAGTTGTCTAAGAAGTAGTTCTCAAGTTTTACATGATGAATCCTTTTAAATGCTCTTGTATGTTTATGAAGAATATTGGTTGGTGGTTTATCATACTTAATGCAAAAATGGTGATAGTGTCTATAGTGCATTAAGTATATTTGTTGTTCCTTGAGGTAAGTGTAATGTTTCTCCTTCATTCGTTGAGGTGTTATTAATCTTAAATTAAATTTGAAAAGTGATTCAAGATAGGTTAGAGTGAATTTAATAGTGGTCTTAGCTAAATTTACACTTTCATGAACCAAAATGTTGCTCCTAATGGAAGAATGAACATCTACAAGTATAAGAGGTAGAGTGCATAATTCAACGGATGGTATGATAGTGTTCCTCCAAGCTCAAAATCATTTTGAAAGAAAGATATGTATCAATAAAAAATTGATCATGATCATAAATGTAAAGGTATATGGATATAGTCTTAAGAGAGTATAAGGATGAAATATGTGTTTTTAACCCAAAGTGCAATCTCTACAAGCCTGTAGTAGAGACATAGTTTTGCAATGATGATTATGGAAAAGAGTTTAGAGGATGATTATTTCTCATTACTTGGTTTAAGCTCATCATGATAGACATGTGTGGAACTATGGTTGATGATTGATACGTGTAATAGTGTTGACCTATTTATTGTCTCTTCCACCTCAAGAATATATTGTGACTCAACAGCTATAGTACTTAGAAATAAGATTTTGACTAATAAGACGATGTGTTTTATGCCTATAAGAATAGAGGGAGTGATTTATAATTGCTCTCAAACAATGCTAGAGGTAATCTATTGTGATAAGGAGATATATTCTTAATAGTTGATGTCTTGGCCTAGTGGTGAGCTGAAATTTGAGAAGTTGTCAAGTATGAAAAAGTGCACCTACATGTATGAAATTGTGATTGCAAATTTGTAGTATAATTCTATCAAGAGGGGGAGTGAGTAATGAAAGTGAACTTCTAAGATGGTTTTTTGGTTCTTCTAAAATGATATGAGGTAATTTCATGCAAGGTTGAACATGATAAGGCTAAAAGTTATCTTATCTCAGTCAATATGAATGTCAAGTGTGGGAATTCAATGGTATGGGACCTAGAAAAAGTGTAAGGAAGTTTTCTTGACAAGTTAGCAAGTGTAAGTTGCTTGAATTTTGCTTTTCTATAGAGCTAGAAATGATAGTCATTAATCCATGGGGAGTGTTGGTATGATAAGTCATAGTATGATTAGCATGTAGGAGCTTGTAAAATTTGATATTAAATGCACTAAGAAGTCTGTTGGGACATGAGTCCTTTATGTAAAGTGAAAAGTAAGAAAGTACACTATTATGTTAAATTTAGGCCTAGAGATGGTGGAAATTGATCAAGAATGAAGATTTTAAGATTTTTCATGATGGTACTAACATTGTTGGCATGGATCAAAGGTAGTATGGTTGACCATCTATTGTTATAGTTCTTCTTGAGTAGTTCAAAACAGGGTTCAAGGTGAAAAATGCCACCTTTGTATGCATGAGGATAGAAAATGAAGTCTTTGCTCCAAACAAGGTGAAATATTGTTTATTTCATGGTGTATTTATGTTCAGATGTTTAAAGTGCTTTTTCTAAGGGGATTTTCTTTGCACATGCCTAAAATGAAGGAAAAATTCATATTTTGGGAAAAAAATCAAGAAAATGGAGCTAATTGAGACCTTTGGTGGATGTTTCAACAAAAAAGCATGGAGGTATGATGTTGAATAAGGTGAATGAGGTGAGTAACATGTATGCCTTTTTCATTAATGTAAAAAGGGGAGAAGTTCAAGGTGTTTTCCATCAATGACAAAGGGGGAGATTTTGGCATGGTGTCCTAATAGGTGTTTTCATTGATGAAAAACCACATTAATGAAAAATTTGATAATTTAGGATGATGTTATGATGATGTTTGAGGTGCTAACAATTTGGTTCAGATGTTCATCAGCCACTATATGGGATTCAATTATGCATGCTTTCTAGCAAGCCTATACAAGTCCCTAGGAGGTATAGTTTAGTGTGACATCTTCTTGGTTTGCATGGGAATCATGTTGACATGATGCATAGCATATTTTGAGGGTGCTTGAGCACTCACATAGTGGTAGTGGAATGTATACAAGTACGGGTGGTTCACCATGGTACAAGTACTCATTGGGAGTAGGTATGCTTGCTTGGAGGTGTGAGAATATTTTTGGAGCTAGATGAGCTCATGGAAGCATGAAATTAGGTATATCATGGAATATGAGGTATGTTTGGGTCATTTTTGATTTCTTGTTCATCCTTACATTATTTCAATTGGTCCTAGTTGTTAAGTGAGAATCTAACATGAAAGCATAGGTAATTCTTAGTGACTAGAGATATGGGGCCATGTCATTCACATTATAATGATTGGAGATGTTAGAGGGATGAGTGATAGTGCTCTTAGAAAAATTCAGCTACCCATGATGTGAATTTTGTCAGATATAGCTATTTTAGTGAGACATGGTGAAAATCAATGCAAATTCCAACTCGAAGTGCAACTTATATGCTCATTGTGAATCATGTGATTTACATGGGACCTCGTCGATTTCAAGGATGTTTATAAGGTTAATTTATAAGGTTTCACAAAAATATTTATGTCAGTTCATCATCACATTTTTATGAACAAATGTTAAGAAGGTAAAGAGGTCAAAAACCCTAGTTAAACCCTAGCTAGGAGTAGTTTGAAAAAGATGAAGTATATTGACCCAATTTTGATTGTAAATGAAAAAATTATGATTTTATGTTGTATAGGACTCATCATGATTTCTAAAAGGTATGTTTAAGCATGTGACCATATGTGGACCCACCTTAAAATGTCAAGTTTCTAAAGAGTTTCAGTTTAAGGAAAATTTCTCCAAAGAGGGAAATAGATAAATGGAATTGTGATGATTAATGTGAGTTTTTATTAATTTAATGGAGGTTTCATGACATTTCATGCAATTTCATGATGTTTTGAGGTCCAAATAGGTTGACTGGTCAAAGGGCAATTTTGGGATCTCAAATAGCAGGGTTCAGTAAATGTTTTGGCTATAACTTGAGTTACGAGTGGAATTTATAGTGATTAAAGTTGTGTTGGAAATTATATTCATATATATTTCCATTGATATATGTTTTTACTCATGATGAGGTGATATGATATGGTTTCAGGGAATTATTTCAGAAAAAAAATTTTGGAAGTTCGGGACAAGATTTGTTTTGTAAAGTTTTTTGTTTGTTGAAGCATGATATGGATTGGGTGATGCTTCATATCACTTGTAATGTGAATAGGGATGAAATTTCATCCAATGAATATATTTTGAGTTATTTAATGCATGTATATTTTATTTTATGAGCTAACCTTTGGAAACAACATTTTTGGAAGGTTGATTTGATGAAGACAAATCTTGTTCGATTTGAAGTTAAGGATATTTCATGACTTTTAACATAATTATAAATATTATAAAGTTTATTATATTTATTTTTAGTTTTCACATACATATTTTATTCAGTATAAGTGTTTTGGTGATTAGTTGAAGTTTCTAGGGTGTTGAAGGGTGAAGGAAATAGTTATTTTGAGAAGTGTAAAGGAAAATGGGCCCAATAAATGAAATAATTTGATTGGTTAATATTAATTATGACCATTTATGAATTTTTTATGAAATTTAATCATGTATAAGGGTTCATGGGTCATGACCAATTATGATACTCATGTTAGGGTAATTTTAAGATTGTGCCCATGGGGTTTTGAGCCATTTTTGGCACATTAATGAGGTTTTGGCTAGGCCACCTAATTGGGTCACTTTAGTTATCTGTTGTATAGAAAATTTTAAAGGCTTTATTTATGTATTGGTTGAACTAAATAGAGGGAAAATTTTGGCATAATTTTGAAAGATGAAAAGCATATAAAAATGTTTTTGGTGCTTTTGTAAACAAGTGGAGTGTGTGCAAGGTGGAGCGACCTAGGTGGATTTTTTTGCAGTGTTGGAGCATGAATTGAGACTAATTCAAGTGTGTTGTAGTTTGAGAAAAATAAAAGAACATGATAGCAAGGGTTTGATGAATTTTATAGTGATTGAAGAGTTTGTTTTGTGAAGATTGATCACCTAGGGTTTGAGTGAAAGAAGTGTGAGCTGAATATTGGTTCTCCATCAGTTGTGGGAAGAAAAAATCAGATATCTACACATCATAATGTGGTTGAGTGGGTTTTTATCACCTTGGGGGTTGTATCCTCCTTTTAGATTTGGTGCTTCACAAAAAATTAGGGGTTGTGTACTCTAAACTAGGGTTGGTGCTCCTTGTGTGGTTGGTGCCTCACTAAATTATTAAATATATCAATATAAGATTTTTTCGGTGGGTTTTCTTCCCCTTAAGGGTTTCCCACTTATATATTATGTCTTGTGTTAATGATATTTTTATGATTCTTGCACATGTGATTGTTTGATGTATACACACATTAATGGATGGTTGAATATTAAAGAGTATTTTTATATGAAAGTTTGAAATATGAATTTAAAGTTTTATAAGGACTAATTCACCCCCTCTCAGTTGATTTTGCTTCTAATATGGTATGTGATGTGTAAATATGGGAGGAGAAGCATGCGCCTAGCAGATGTGTATGAGATGAGGTTAATTTATAAAATATCCTCGATAGTCAAGAATGAACCATAGAACAAGAGTGTTTCATCAAGAAATGGTTTGAAAAATGTGCACTAGAAAGATAGATCATGAAGCATAGAGTGTGAAAAGTGAATGCGGTGAGGTTCATTTCAGATTTAGACCCTCGGTCGAGTATGAACCGTGGAACTAGAGTATGTCATAAGATAATGGGTGTGTGATAATAGATGCTAGAAATATGTACCATGAAGCACAAAGAATAAAATGTAGTGAATGTGAGGTTCATTTCAGAATTAGACCCTCATCAATCAAGTATGAACCATGGAACTAGATTGTGTCATATGGTAATGAGGATACAATGTGTGTATCAAAGGTGTAGGAGTGTTGAGAAGGATTATTCATGAAGCGTAGAGCATGAAGTGTAGTAGTAGACACTAGAGAAGTTGATCGGGAGATATTGGTAAAAATATGTGATCATTGTGAACAAGAGTAGCTAAAGTATGTATAGTGCATGCAAGGATGTATACCATATATATAAAGTAGTATGTGTACCATGAATAGAAGGATCCATAAGTAAGCATGAGTATCAAAGTGTATATGGAGTATTATAGGACTCGTAGAGAGATGTAGCAAGGTGTTCCCATAGTGTAGATATGATAATTTTTGCTATAAATATTGACGTCAATTGCAAAGAAAGAGTATTGTATAAAATGTGTATGTGAATGATATGGATAGACAATTATTCATTAGAATATGTGATTGTGAGGGGGAAAGTTTGATGCCCGAAAGTGTGCAAGTGATGGAGAGCTATCGAGGATGGAAGAGAGACCATGCCATGGTGGCGAGATGTGGAAATGTGTTAGGAGTATCGGTATTGGTGTTAGGAGGAGTAGGTTTTCCAAAGTAAGTTGTAGTATGGAGAATATATGGAAATTTCTTTTTATGATGGTGAGTATGTGAAATAGTGTAAACCTCAGGAGGAGATGTGGTGGGAATAAAAGGAGAAAGTGGAGGGAGATAGTTGAGGCCAAGTCGATGGATTGTGTGGGAATGGAAAGAGGTTCTTTGAATACATTTGCATATTTTCCTAATTTGGTGCCAGTGAAATCATAACGAAGCATATATTGATACCCAAGACCATAATTTTTGAAATTAGGAGGAGGGGTGGTTGAAGCAGGGGCTTCATGTGAATGAGTGATAGTATTGTAAAATGAAAATGGAGATGGATCTTCCAATTCCTCATAGATCACACCTGGTATAGTAATTTAATAAGTGAGTGAAGTATTTAAGTGACCGTGTGTATGACATGGATTCAAGGTCGTTCGAGGAGAATATTAAAATAAATATTGTTGGGAATTACATGAAATGGGATAGGCAGAGTACATGGCCCAATAGTAATGGGAAGTTTGATAGTACCTAAGACATGTTTAGGAATGTTATCAAAGCCATAGATAGAAACAAATGAAGGAATCAAGGAGTCTTCGGAGAGGCTAATTTGATGAAGGAATGCTAGATTAAAAATATTAATCCTAGATCCATTATCAACTAAAGCACATTTAACCCCCACATTATTGATACAAACATGAATATAAAGGGGGTCATTATCTAAAATAAATTGAGAAGGAAGTTTAGCAGATGTAAAAGTAATATGCTCTTCATTAAAAGATAAAGTTGTAGTAAATTTATGATACACATATTCAAGATAAGTATGAGGATGAATGTAAGTATTAGCCAAAAAAGATATAATTTTATTCTCACAATCAGGATTAGCATGTAAAAAGGTAGGGATGGAGATACTCATGGTGACAAGATTCTAGGGTATCAAAGTTGGCAATAAAGAAGGAATTAATAGTGTTCAAATGAGGATACGGGTTCACCAAATGATTTAAATTAATTTGAATTAAATCTAATTGTAGAGTAACTAATGTATAAATGGTAAAGTACAACAATGACACAAAAAAATTAAGATTTAAAATATAAAACCCTAAGCAAGAGAAGGGGATAGAAGAAATTAACCGATATCCGCACAATTTCAAACTAATCGAGAAGGAGAAATGATTAACATGATGCAAGTAATGTCATCACCGGTCACTATAAAATCTAGATCTCATGAGCAATTCTAAATAGAGGTGACCACAGGTAAGGACGGGGGTGCTGGGCACTGATTTCAAGATCTAGGTGTGTGTGACTATGCAAAAGCCCAGGATCCTATTTCTATTGTATCACAAGAGTGTCATAGTTATTCATCATTGATCACTTGATATTCACATTATGATCATCAAAGGTACTTGTAACATGTAAAAGAGATGTTCACCTACACAAGCCCACAAACCACATCAAACCTAAAAAGGAAAATGTAGAATGAGGAGTTGGACTAACCCCAACGATCACCCCGAGAGTGAACTTACAACCAAACATTGCACTACATCTTATATTCCATGTATTTCTTATGAGTGTGTGTATAAATTGTGCCCTAGGATGCCCTTGTGTAAGTTACACTTAATAACGGGTTATAGCTAGAATGTAGCAATGTAGTAGAATGTGTGGATGGAATAGAATGAACTTCCCCTTCCTATGTTGTGTATGTAGAGTTACAACCCTTGTCCCTTGAATGGGTGCTAGATGAATGCTTTGGAGTGCCTTAGGTTCCTTTTGAATGTAATATTAGGTAATGATAGTAATGCTTAGTGCTTGGTCCTTTTTTTTTGAAAAAATAAATATGTATTTATATGATTCCCTTATTTGAATTTCGTAATTGACAACTAGAAGGTTGATCCATAAGTGAAAAAGATGCCCAAAATATAAAAGACACCTAAAATAAGTGAATAAGGTAGAAAGGGAAGGGGGCACCTATAAGGGATAGGTGCACTGGGAATTTTTTTAAGGTGAGTGCTTAGTATCCGGAGTCATAAAAGATAAATCAGTAAAGTTCTAACTAGGTTGTAGGGTGTGTAAGACCAAAGATAAAGCAAGAGACAAAGAAAAGAGGGAAACAATAGCTATCAATCACTAATTTTCTTGCTTAGGAATCATGTAAACACTAGCATGCTTTTAAGACCTAAAAATATACCCAAGTGCATGCTTTTGTGTCTACAAGTAATAATTTGAGAACATCAAATGGTCCTACATAATGAGGTGCTAGTTTGGAAGAATTTTCAAATTTTTTAGATATATTTTTAGTTTTTCCCTCAGAAAAACTTATCACCAATTGTAAAATCTCTACGAATCCACTTCCTTTTGTATAGTTATTTTTCCTATTTACAACCTCAAACAAGTGTTTCCTAATCGGTTTCATTTGTTTTTCCATGTCCTTAGGCATGTGATGACCTATAACTACCCTATCATTTATCTTAACCTAGTTTATAGGTGTGAAAAATTTTCTCCCATATAATATCTCAAATAGATCCATGCCAATATCAAAATATGTGAGTTGTTATAAGCAAACTCAACTAATGGAAAGTACTCCTCCCATTTATATTGTTGATCCATATAGTACATCATAAGCATGTCTTCAAGAAATTTTTTCACCCTCTCTATTTGGCCATCTATTTTTTATTGATAAGTAGTAATGAAATTCAACTTCATGCCCAAATCAAAGTGTGTAAAGTTTACCAAAATCTTGATGTCATGTGAGTGTCTCAATCGAATTAATCTTATCGAAAATTCCATGTCAACAAAACGTATGCCATAAAAACCTCTTCACCAAAACTATAAAATCATCCTTTAAATTCCTTGGATTGAAGTGGGATACTTTGGTGCTTTTTCCACAACCACTAATATAACATCATGTTTTTTCTTAGACATTGGAAGCTCTTGAAAAAAATCTATATTGATAACTTGCCACTTTTTTTAGGAGGTTCATGTGGGTATAGCAACCATTTGGATAAACACGTTAACCTTTAACTAGATGAAACTCCAAATATTTAGAAATAAAACTTGCGATGTCCTTTTTAATACCTAACAAAAAGTAAAAATGTTTAAGGTTTTCCAACATCTTCATCACACCCGTGTGATTGAAATGAGCAAAGATCTTGTGTGCCACAAATACTAAGGTCCTCGATCCATCAAAGTGAAGTGCATATTATCTATTGTGGAATCTAAGAAGTTCATCTCTATAAAATGGATACCCCTCATATCTATGATCTTCACTACAAGCCTCCAATGCATATTTAAACTTCTCATAAAAATTATTTGAAGATAGCTTACTCAAAACCTATTGTTGAAAAGTGGTCCTCATTGAGCCCATGGTTGTTATATGTCATCTTTGGATAAGAGCGTATATAACTCTATTCTTTTTCCCTTGATATAGCCTATATCAAAATCATACTCGTTTATAAATTCTAACCAACATCATTTCCAAGCATTCAAGTTAGGTTGAGTAAAAATATATGAACTATGAGTGATCCATTTTAAGAACAAATGGTTTTCCCTTAAGGAAATGGCTCCACATTTGTAAGTCATGCACTATAATTGTGATCTCATGGTCATATGGAGCTTAATTCAACTCCCCTTATCTAGTATTATGTGACTCATAAGTCACTACCTGATTGTCCTTCATCAAACTACCTATAAAACCTTCACCGATGCATTTATAATAGTGGTAAACTCTCCATTGGGATCTACAACTTTTTTATTGGTATAGATGTTAACTTCTCCTTAAGAAGTTGGAAATTGTGTTCACAAATATCTATCCATAAAAACGTGTTTCTTTTTTTTATAATGAAGTGATAGGACTACTAATCTTATCAAATCCCTCTACAAACTTCCTATAATATCATGACAAGCCCCATAAAGATGCAAACTTTTTACACACTACTAGGTGTAGGCCACTCAATAATAGCATGTATCTTTGTTGAATCAACTAAAATTCTATTTTTGATATGATATGGCCTAGATAGTGCACTCTTCTACAAAAGAATGAGCATTTTAACAACTTACCAAAAATCTTATGTTATCGCGATGTTTGTAATACTAATTACTAGTGACAAATGTGCTCTTCTTCTATATATGAATATAAGATTATATCATCTAAGAATACCAACAAAAAACCATCAATGTAGTCTCTAAACATATTATTCATCAAGTTCATGAAAGTTATCAGTGCATTCATGAGTCCAAAAGGAAGTACAATGAACTCATTATATTTGTACCTTGTAAAAAAACTTAGTATGTCACTAAATCCTTAATTCTCAACTAATGGTACCCTAATCTCAAATCAATTTTCAAAAATATGGTTTCACCTCTTATTTGATTAAAAATTTATCATTGATGCATGGTAGTGGATACATGTTCTTTATTATTGTTTTATTCAACATCTTGTAGTCTATGTATATTCTAAGTGTTCCATCCTTCTTTTCACAAAAACAATTGGTGCTCCCAAGGTGAAAGACTAGGAAAAAAATATTTTTGATAACAACTCCTGCAACTATGGTTTAACTCAAACAAACTAGTAGTAGTCATTTGATACGATGCTTTAGACTTAGGTTCTACTTCTATAATAATGTCTATAGAGAAATCAAATTCTTGATGTTATATAAGTCTTAGTAATTCCTCATGAAATATGTCACTAAAATCATGAATGAAATGGTAATCCCCTATTGTAGATTCTTTCTCTTCACATATATCATCAATGTGTATTACAAACATAATAAACCCCTTTTTTCCTTCTTTAACTACAGAGTTGAAATTTTTCTTACTTGCTTTCTTAAATCCTTGCAAACTCAATTAATTTCCACTATCACCTTGGCATGTCACTATCTTATCAAAAAAGTACACTTTAACATGGAGTTTTCGTAACCAAATAACTCTCAAAATCACACCGTACAATACTAAGGGTACAACATATAAGTTGCCTTTTGTGGTAAATCCCAGTAGCTCAAGTTTAGTTATAAAAAGACATTACTCTACCTTCTTTTACATCTAGTTTCCATACTATATTAAGTATGTTTTATCTGTATGACCAACTCTCCTAGCATTTTTATTCAATATATTTTGTTTTGTAAAGAACTTATTTGTTCTTGTATCAATCAAAATAGAAACAAAAACACCAAAAATTTTACCTACCACTTCAACTAGTGTAGACTAAAAAATATTTTGTCAAGTGTCAACTGTTGCATAAATGTGCTATTGAAATGACTGGTTTTGTGGTTGAAATGGAGGTCCTCTAACATTGTTCCCATCTATGTTGTGGGGAAAATTATTAGCGTAATGATTAGCTACACATCATAAACATCGACTATTGGCACTTCCTTCCAAGGAAACTTCTCATCTCCATTATTATTCCTTATGTTGCCACAATTCCCATTATGAAAGTTCCTCTAAGCACCATTCCTTTTGGAATATTTTGTATTCTTGTTAGACTTCTAAGAACTCCCCTTTTTTTCTTGCCATTTCTCTTAAATTTACTAAATTTCTTTTTGAATGGTGCAGAAAATAGTTGATTTGATCCACTTCCTTGCCCCTGAAGTCTTTCCTAGATGAAATGAGAACCTATAATTTCTATTCTTATTTCATAGCTTTTTCAAAAGTTTTATTCTCATCCATGAACATCCATATCGGCTCCAATACAAAGATTCAATCCCTTGATAAATTTTTTGATACATAAGCGCTTGTCTTCCTGATATTAAGGCACATACTTGAGAAGTATTGTGAACTTCTCCCAATATTGTGTCATTGTCATGTTCCCATAGAAAAAAATTCTTAAACTCTACCATTTATCCATCAAAGTACAATTGTGAAAAACATCTTTTCTGAATAAGGTGACAAATAGTTCACATGTGGTATTTTTTTCTTTTGTATTTTTATTATTCTACCATGAAAAATCCTCACTTGAAATATGATAAGATGCCCATACAATCTTTCTTTCCATAGATAAATTTTGAATTTCAAGTATTTTTCCATCTTGATCAAGCATGATTCAGCCCCATCTCCTATTACTTCTCTATTGAACTTCGATGCGATTAATCTTTTTGAGTATTTTGTTAATTTAATCTCTAACCTTTCCCTCTTTGCACCTATCCAGCTACATAATCCCGATTATTCTTTTGATCCTACTCATTATTTCCATCATCATGCTCATCTTCATCTCCTTGATTAGCTTCCTTCACTTCCTCATATCCTTCCTCATTTGGTTTCTCGACAGAATTCTCTACTTAAGTGAAGTTAGATGATCACAAATATCTATTAGAAGTAATAGAATTTGATCCAACTTTTCCTGTTGATTGATTTCCACTTCTATATGTGATTGTCTTTATTTCCATATTTCTCCTAGCATGATAAAAAAAATAGAAACATAGAAAACACAAAAATCCCTAGCATTGAAGTTAGGATTTGATACCAATGTGTAATAACCCCTAGTGGCTAACCAAAAAAACACACTAATTATTTTTTTAAACAGAAATTTGAATCACTCTTACAATAATGAAGACAGTAAATTGATGCCTCTCGATTTCCTAGTCCTATGTTTAAAAATAAAACATATACAAGAAGTAATATAATAGAAATGCAAGTAATTCATAACTATCTAACATAGTAGATTAAGTTGTGTCATTTAGTTTAACTCGTATAGTTTTCTTCCATTATAAACATAAATGAATTAACCATGCATGTAAGATTAAGTATGATTACCTAGATGCTTTCACATATAATTTTTCATCCTATTAAACTAAGGAATTTCAATTAATATAATTGAATATGTGCATGCATTTCCATCATTCCATTAATGCTAACAAGAACATTACAAGTATAATTCCCTTTATTAATTTTGTGTATTACCTTAATCATAATGGATCCATATTTTTACTTATAGATAATAACTTAATTATAAATCCATGATAAGCGTTACAAAAGTAGTTGATTCCATTCATTCCCAAATTCCATGTGTTACAATAATGCATAGGTTTACATCTCATAAATCATGTTAAAATTTGTTACGTATGAATAAATCATTTAATTTACATGGTTTCCAATATAAGATGGATCTCCAACATAGAATCACCCAACCATCAAGTTAGGATTTTCTCTCACTCAAGAAAAATTTGAATTTTTGTTGTGTCTAGTGCACTCTATGGAGATGTCAAATCCGTTAGGGACGGTCCCCCGACCCACCTCCCGATGTCTTGGGAATTATCTCCCATGTGCTCCTTTTTTCATGGAGGGTGTGACTTTTGGGACCACGAAATCTTCCCAAACTATGAAGTTACATCCAAAGATTCTTAATGGGGCACTTTCGCTATAAATTCCTACTCTTATTACTATCGTTAATCTAGCTTCAAGGGAATTTTCATTGATTGGAAAGCTAATGGGCCCCCACCTTCCTCTCGGAGGATATTAGAAAATGGGTCCGTATTAAATGGGCCCATTATGGTCCTTTGGAGATTGCTGCGCTTCCTAATGGTTTTAACCTATTCACTTTCAGCCATAAGGATGATTTTTGTGGGTGTTGTTGGATGGTCAATGGTTTTTGGGGAGAAGAGGATTTTATCTCTAAAATTGGACTCCTAAATTCAATCCACGAATATAAACGATGACCTAAGCTCCAATTTGGGTTCATATTTTTGGGCTTCCATTGGATTTTTGGCAATTTGCAGTCATTCAAGGTATCACTTTATTCATGGGCACTCTTATTGTTGTAGATCAAGCTACTAGAGTGGCTCTAGATTTATTCATGTAAGATTCCATGTTAATACAAATATCATCAATCCTTGCCCAACCTCATTGATCTCTTCTCATACTTAGGCAACGGGTGTAGCCGATTGAATATGAATACATTCCTAGGATTGTTCTATGTGCAAAAGAATTGATCATAGAGTAGCATCTTTCCCTTATAAACCAGCTCTGAAACCAAAAGATCAAATGAAGACGTCTAAGAACAAAGTCAAATTCATTCCTAAGCCTACTACCGAGATTAGCACCTCAAACCCATTTGATGTCTTTCTTGAGATGGTTAAATCCCTTCGAGAGATGCCCGAGTCTCAAGCATGCTCATCCCTCTAAGATCCCTCTGAAAAGACACCAATTCAAAAGGAGGATCCTTTTCCTTCATCTTCCTTTCCTTTCGAATCCTTTCTCTCTCAAGCTCTCTTTAGTTGATGCTCTTTCACCCTATTCACCGAATCCTATCTCATTACCCTTGATTTGTCAACATGCTTCTTTCTCTTCCCCACCTTCATCCCCCTCACTTTGGACACTTCATGATCCCCTTCACATCTTAAATCTCCCCCTCACTATTTATGAGGAAGGCACCTCCTCAATCTATATCCTCCCCTTTGGCTCCCCTATTTTTTTGATAAATCCCCATTACCATCCCCTCGGCCTTTGTTGTTGAAGATTCTTGCCCAACTTGTAAAACTAGAAGTAGTTGCAGAAACAATCTATTGACATCGGTAGTAAAAACTACTGGAAGGCTTACTACTCAAGCCAATATCCAAAAGGAAGCCTCATTAAACATCACTCGGGAAATCAGGTACTCTCACCATGTAAGGTGGAGGAAAATCCAAATCCCATTAATGAAGATATTCTCTTAGAATATTAGGTGGTCAATGCAAAAGAAATGGATCCTCTAAAAATTATCTAGATATCATGATGTTGCATGAAACTAAGTTGAAGGATGAATATTTTTTTCCTAGAATTTGGCCTTCTGCCTCTTTTTCTTCATAGGTGTCTTCAAGAAACTTAGGTGGCATATGTACTTTTGGAATCCCAAACTAATTTTTGGAGAATGCATCATCAAATCTCCTCACTTCCTCGGGATTTTCTTTCAATAAATAGGATCTAGCCTCGACTAGATTGCGGTGAATCTCTATGCTCCTAATTCAAAAATCCATAGGAGAACATTTGGTGGGAATTAATTGAATTCAAAGACACTTGTAGGCATCTCCCTTGGATCATAGCTGGTGATTTTAATACTCCCCTTTATCCTTCTAAGAAACATGGAGGGACTAATTCCAATGACAGTGGTATGAAATCCTTGTTTGATTTCATTAGACAAGGTGAGTTTTGTGAACATGAGTAAGTTAGGAAAGTTATAGAAACGAGGTTAGAACACTAAAGAAACCTCAAAGCTTAACCAACTTAAATACAAACCATCAAGATAAGAGATAAACAAGAGCTACTCCTATGCATGCATTCTAACTTTGACAAAACATCAAACTAAACATTTATACTACTCTCTACTCTTTGAATGCTACAAAAACATGAACCTATGAAGATCCTAGCAATAAAATTTGATTTTTGATGCTCAAGGGTTTGAGAGTGAAGGCTCACCATTGATGGCTACAAAACCATATGGTTCCCCTCATTTTCCCAAGCTTGAATTTGAAATATGCAATGTAAGTTAGTAGCTCAATAATAATGAAGAAATGCTCTAATCTTATTTGCCTATAGTTTATGTTAGAGGAGGAGAAGTGTTCTTTTTCTTAAGGAGGAGGAGGGGTCTATTTATAGTTTTTTTATTTCAAGAAAGGGATTGTTTGGATGCATGTGGGACAAAAAGGAAGTCCAAAAATCACTTTTGTCAAGGCAAAGTAAGATTTGACTAGGATTAGAGACTAATTAATCTTTTAGGATTAATTAGGGATCCCAAGTAGGCTTAGGTAGCTTTCACGGGAGCATCTAGAGGGGGTTTTGATAGATTTTGGAAGCATTGGAAGCGGGAGTTAGCTAATGAGAAGATATATTAGTCAACTACAGGATAAGAAGGCTTAATCAACGTATAATGGTCAACTAAGAGGAATTGAAGGGAAAAAGAGCCTAATTGATGAAGTGTCATCAATTTATAGGGAGTAGAATAGTTAGTGCAATGTTAGGAATAATATTGCTTTGATCAAATAATAGGTGTCTACATTTTCCCCTCTTTGGGGTGGCGTAAGCTACGTCACTTCAAAGATAGTAGACAAGTACAAACAAGTAAAAAAATTTGATAAGGGTAGAAGAAAAATTAGTAGAGTGAAGGATGCCCCCTCGAGTGTCAATGGGGTGATGGAAGAGGTCGATCAATGATCAAAAAGAAGAAGGAACTAGAATAGGGGATATAGAAGAATAAGGAAAAAGGAAGAAAAATAACGAAGAAGGGATATTGAGCTATCACCAATGTTATGGTGCAAAATAATATTTATTTCATCACCTTGCTAGAAATATTCATCATCTGTCCTTATTAAAATATAAGCATACGATAAAAGTGTAAAATAACATGAAAATCCATAATACAAACAATTGTCCATTACTAAAATGCCAACTCCATGCAACATACAAAAATTCAATGCAATATGAGACGTAAACAATTGATCTAATAGGGAAACATGTATAAACACACATACTCAAACCAAAAATGTTTAAGATAGTTGCACAATTGTTTTGTTATCGAGTTGTAGTTCCCAAATGTTTGTGATAAATGAAAAGGGTTAAAAGTGGTGCCCCAAGAAAGGATACATGCAAGGGGGAAAATGGAGGACACTTAGGTCCTATAAAAAGCATTGTGCATTCTCGATATAGTACTGTGCAACTCATTGTGCTCTAGAGTACAGACAAAGCAAGTAATCTAGCTTTGTAAATGATTGTAGATACAAATGATCCGTGAGTCATTCAGTTCCAAAAACGTGAAAATGTAAACAATATATGCGATGAATACCATGTGTGTGATAAAAAATTCAGCCGTGTATGAGCTGTTTACCAAATTTTGTCCATTTTTTATTTTTTTGGATTTTGAATAATTTTTTAATTTTTTTGGAAAATTATGATTTTTGCAATTTTTTAGATTTTTTTATTTCATGTTATTTTGTGTATATGAGATAGTAGTAGATGATGATGTCATGTTATATTTTTATTAATATATGATGTATAGATGTGATGATATATTATAGATGTTATAATGACAACAATTTGTACAAAACACACAACTTTAATCAAATCTAACTAACACAACACAATTATATACAAATATGCAAGATAAAATGAACTCAATGCCTATGTATAACATATTAAAGTAACACTTTAAACTTTGCAAATGAATCCAATTTAAAAAAACAACACGAAAAGATAATACAATCAAAACTCTATAAACCGATAACCAAAAGTAATCAAACCACTACTTTTTTACAAGACAATTTTGAATCGCTTTTCTATTATTTTTCGTGTTATCTTAAAGATAATTTTTAAGGCTATTGTTCACGTTTTTTTTTTATTATTATTGTCCTTAAAAGGGTTTTTTCATATGTTTAGGGTTGTCTAATGTATTTGAATGTTTTTGTGTTTTTGAAAGGTTTTTCGAACCTATGTACGTAAAAGGAAGAAGCATGGATGCCCCCAGATGTAATAGAGGGGATGTACAAGGGAAAAATGTCACACATATGTGCAAGAAAACGAAAAATGTGAAGTTTCCCTAGCGTCGAGATAGGAATATATAAAGGTGATTCCTTCCCATAGATATATAGGAATAGATCAGCGGATCGATCAATGCCCTAAAAGATGAGTTCAAGGGGATCATTGGACTCTAGGAAAACTAGCCCTAGATAGAAGTGATTGTTAAGCTGTCCAAATGTGAGAGTTGCTTGTGAAAAATGAATCCTCTTTAAGCACCGAAGCCATTTTTACCTAAGGAATTTCCCAATGTGTCACAATTGTGTGGTTTTCACACGTGGACGACCTATTTTCTTTTTACTATTTTCTTTATTTTTTAATTTTTTTCTTATTTTTTCTTTATTTTCTTTAAGGAACCTTATACTCAAGAATAGAAGTGTTTAAGATGCATGGAATTCATTGGTTCCTTTAATTCCTTACCATCCAAGTGATTCGGTTTATATGCCCCGAATCGTACTTAGTGACCACAACATATGGTCCTAACCATTTGGGCTCAAACTTGCCTTTCTTTTCATGATCCTTGATTGTGTTAAACTGGTTTTCTTTTAAAATGAGATCCCCTACATCAAATTGATGAGGTATGATTTATTTTTATCTTCATGACACTCGGTTTTGATAAACCTTCAAATGATTGAGTGCTCTCATACACTTCTCATCCAGTAGCTCTACCTCTACTAGCCGAGCTACCCTGTAGTCTTCATCTTTATCCAGATAGTCCTAGAGATATATTCTCGGGAGGAAGCTCAACTTCCAAGGGTATAATGGTCTCAAGTGCAAAGAATAATGAGTCAAGATTAGTACTAGTAGGGGTTCGGATGGAGGTTTAATAGGCCCGGAGGTCGGGATGGATCTCGTAGGTGTCAACTACAGCCTAGTTTTGCTAACCATCTTCTCCATGATATGAACAAGGGTTTTATTGGTGGCTTCATCATATCCATTACCTTGAGGGTAATAGGGATTCGACCACTTGATTCATATGTGGAAGCATTGACATAATGTTTTAACCTGTCTTGTTCTTAAAGTATTTACCATTTTCTCACTCTACAATGGCGAGATAGGATGTCGTAACGGCAAATGAGATGGTTCGTTATGAACTTGGAGATCTGTGCACTAGTTATGTAAGTAAGAGGCACAACCTCTACCCATTTGGTAAAGTAATCAGTGGCGGTGGTAATATGGGCATGGCCATCTCGAGGAAGTTGGAGTGATCTTCCTATGAGATCAAGTCCCCATTTTGAAAATAGTCAAAGTGATGTGATGGGCTACAAATCCTATGTTGGTGCATGTAACATCCTCATTTTAATACCTTAGAACAAGGGGAAAAAAAAATTGCTTAATGTTCTCTTGTTCTAAATACATAATTTAGAACACACATATCATAACAATCATTCTTATAACAGATAACCATATGCAGTTGTAATGACTCGGTATACCACCGATCTATTCATTCCATGACTCGGTGAACTACCGATCTATTCATGCGTAACTTTGAGATTGAAGTTTTCAACTGAACACTTCATTCTCGTGGTTCTCTTCCCTATTCGGGTTCTGAGTGCTCTGTCCAAGGAACCTATCTGAATAATTGTTACTATTATTCATCGGCATCACGATCCTTAGACTAGGTGACATAGGACAACGCAATCAACAACTTGCGATACTTTGGCCAAAGGTTTGAAACATACTGTTCATATTACTTATTCCTTGATGGCATACTCGTCAATCCGAAACGTCCTTCACCCCACTCTAATGTTATATAGAACGTCTTATACTGACCTAAGTCAGTCCCCCTTGTCCTCAGTTTTCACTCTGGATCGGGTTAATATCATAATTCACATTATAAAGATGCTCTTGAAGACTAGGGGTAAGTTGACATACTAGGTCAACTGATGTTAACCCCGTGTGTCAAGGTACCCAGAGTCTCAAAGGGCTGCCTCATAACCTGTCTATGATCCTAACCAGTCCGGAGGGAAATCTTTATCAAGTCTCGGTGTGTAAATCTTAACAATCAATGCAGAAGGGTGTTGCCATATGTCATCTGCATTGTTGTATCCTCGAGAAGATCCTAATCTTCTCAAAGGTACAACCTTGCAGTTGACATGTGTCAACATCCTACGTGAAACACCTCGAAAATATGTACATACCTCCAAGAATTTACTTATGTTAAGTTATATTTGGATTACAGGCCCACCTTATTAGGTAGCCTTCCCTAACCCTGAGTCCAACACTCTTTGAGTTACCTTTTGTAATTAGGTTCAGTTTCACAAAAAGGGTTTTAATTAGATTTAAGATTGTTTCTAAGTTTTTGGTTGGTACCTAATAACCTTGTATCCACAAAATAGGACAATAACCATTTAATTTTTCCCCATTAGGAAAATAACTAATCCAGCAAGGGTATGTAACAACCTTATAGACTGAAACATATCAGACTTAATACCATTAAGTCATGGTGATTTATAACCATCAATATATTGCTTTTGAATTAGAACATTAAGAGAGTATTAAAATTTTCTTCCAGTTATAGTTACATTTTAGGGCATAGTTCACTCTCAACTTTCCCTAATAATGTAATGGTCTTATTTACAATTTAACCACAATCATAAGATATAAGAATTACTAACCAGAAATATGTAGTATTCAGCCATATAATTAAATAAGGCTTACTTAGGGAATCCATCTGGACTCCATTGCATAGAACAATAAGAATGCACACTCATTCATACAGGTAATAGGAAGATCAATCCAACAAATAAGTAACACAATCCACATAAGTAATATCTCTCCATTTCATTTATTTCCAAATCTATACAATTACAATCTATGCACTTTCGGCATACTTTAAGACAATAGCCTTCAACAAAAGAAGTAACTTTCTTCCATAATATAATTTGAAAAACAAGTCGGAATTCTTCATAAGAACCAGATTAAAACAATCATTGCATCATATCATATTTTGTCTACCTTTACCACTTACGATGACCATCTGCAAAAATTGCTAGCACGGGTCAGTTCAGTGAACTGAGCATGATAAGCACTAATCCTTAAAACAATTGCATTCCACTATTGTTTTCATTAAACAATCCTGTTTAAATGACATCAATTCCATCAAATCCAAAATCATGATTCACACTAGTTTTCCTTTTTCCAATGACTTTATATCGTAACTCAAATCACAGGCATAATTTCAACTTAGTCTATTTCAGATGATTTGTTTAATACAAGAAAAGAAGAAAGGACATTCTGTATCTTAAGTACCTAACCATCCGCAAAACCGAGAACAGTGTCAATCATGTTTTAATCACTCCTATTAAAAGAATGAAACCTTTTTAAGGTATGCATCCAACAGGTTCGTATAAAAGCAATTTGAGCAAAGAATAGATTACTACCTCGTGCAAGTTCATCTAGCAAACTGCCTTTAACTCTATTATATCAAATTTTTAATCATTGATAAGTATGCAAAACATTAACTACAGGGCTACCTTTATACAAGAAGATAACAAACTGAGTTCTAAATCAGGATAATAATACTGCTAATAAAGGAAAGGAGTCTTCTAAGTTAAGATCTCACCACTTACCATTTCTTTCCACTTAATTTTAACAGTCCTGTCATCTCATAACCATACTGTAGAGTTCCTTATAGAATTCTATAGAAGAGCTCACTATTATTCCAAGAGAGAGTATAAATACCTTCGTATTTTGAAATCCTATAACAACTTTCCTTCATAACTTAGAGGAAGGAATAGAGAAAATCATAACTCTATTTTAATCAAGTTCAGAACTATACTAACTTCCAAGAAGTAATATACATTCTCTAGTCCAATCAGGGAAGAAGAAGACAAGTAATACAACACTTAAGTTTAACCAATAGCTCAAAGTCAGGTAGAGCCACCTTAAGAATTTTCCAATGGATCCCTACGGTTTTACAACTATACATTAAACAAAATTCAATAACATTTTCTTTACATAAAATGTTATAAACGATCTAATCTCATACCACAATCCTGCTCTAAAGTAAACAGTCTACATTTCATTCATTACTCGAACCATTTTAGTCTAAGAGTTAGGGTAACTTTCCCATTACCATTAATTACCAATGGATCGAAACTAAATTATTCCAACCGTTGCACTGTTATATTGTTCCAAGATACCAAACCAAAAATGCATGTACAAAGTTAATAATCAAATTCTAAATACAGATTCAAGCAATTCCCCAGAGTCACCCTATTCATACCATAGTAGTGAATAATGCTCTATCTGTCAAAATAAATGGATCATTCAGTTGTGTTGAAAGCATTTCAACCCTAATTTCACCTTCAGAAGGACATGCATTAGCTGAACGTTGATAAAACTTGTCGACGTTGAAGTCTTTTTTTTTTACAAAACAAAAGGAATTTCCAACATCGTGTATCATGGCCAAAAGAAACAGATTTCAAAATCACCTCTGGGTAACATCAAACATAGTCCTATCTTAACCAAACATTAAACATAATTTCCATTCATGCAGATCTAGGATCAACCATGAATTTCCAGGGAAACAGAGTTCATCCAAGTACGTTTCCTCCGAGCATATCCGTGTTCCTAATATCCATGTTTAATCGCAAAAACAACAGTTAAACCATATACTTCCTTACTCGTAACCTGCAATCATAAGAACATTCAAACCCCTTTGAAATAAAAAGTATAGGCTTAGACTTCATACAACATTTCCAACTCACGCAACTAAAATAGTCAAGTTTCAATGATAAACTAACATTCCAACCACAAAATCAATTACTTACTTCCCGAACATGGACCGGTAATAGTTAGAGTTCATACGGCGAAGCAAACAATCAATTAATCCAATCATACTCAAACAACAAATAATTACCGTGGTGTTTTCAAACACGTAATCATTAAGCACGCATCCTTTCATGGAGCCAGTTCTTAATCAAATACCCCAGTCAGATAAAGAAAACTTACAACACCTCCAAACAGATAGCAAAACTCCATATTTGATTCACAACATGGAAACAAGAATAATGAAGCAGGTTTCATCCAGGATCCAAATACAACCCAGAACCCCAAATCAACATAAAACCCAAATCATTGTTACCAGCCAAGCCAAAATGTGCATACATTATCTGAACAGAGTTGTTCTAATGAAAACATTTAAAGGAAAGCAAGATTTTAATAGTTAGGGCCTATCATGCCTGATAGTGTCGCTAAAAAGTCGAAGAAGACCTCTGAATGCGCTCGCCCCTTCTCTTCTTCTTCCATGAAAGATTAAACAACAAAATATTGTTACCTCCATGCCTTATATACTCCCCATGACAGAAGTAAATTTGAAACTTTCAAAATTGCCATGCAATGAAGAGTAGACGGCTAGTTCGAAGTACCAGTGCTCATGCAGAGCAAAAAATGGAATGCATGAAAAACAAGACAACCAAGTGAAATTCCACTTACATGCCTTCCCAAGCAATCCACGCTCGAGGCCCTATGCAAATTAATTGCATTAAATTTCATTCTCCCACCTATTCTCCATTGCCAAAGTTGGCGAATGCTAAAACAAAATAAACAAAAGTTCCCATTCTTAGAGATGCTGCCACGTAAGACCCTTTTAACAAATTTAACCTCCACTAACCCTGGCAGCACTCCCTGTCCTTCATCCTTATCCTTTCCTTAAATGCCATGGAAACCACCACCCAAGACTTGCGACCCTCCTTAGGTCCCCCTTCATAGCATTAGTTTAGGATAGGTTAGTGACTTAGGTTAGATCATAGGTAGACTTAGTCTTAATGCCATAGGATATAACATTAGTCACCCTCCTTAGTGATAGGTTTAGTTAACCCTTAGGAGTATCAAGCACATAGTTTAGGACTAGGTTAGATTAACTAACCTTGCAACATTAGGTTATAGCTTAGGTTAAAACTAATAACCTTACTGATTCTAGTCTAGGTCCCCTAGATAGGATTAATCAGTAATAGAATTCAAACAGAATAAAACATTCCTGGATCAGATTGATTTGCATCAAGTAATTAAGCTTTAGATAGAAAACTTACACATCTTACCTGGCTTAAGGTCTAGGTCCTTTCTGATGCTATGATGACTGAAACCAGATTCTGATTACAATGATCAGCCAGAGTTAACCTCCGGAATCCAACAAAACTATCCTCTACGGACATACATATATATATATATATATATATATATATATATATATATATATATATATATAAGAAGGAGTTTTAAAAGAACTTGAACATTCAAAGTTCAGTCAGACTTAGTAACTCATGAAATGTTAATACAAATTGTTCATCCTGAATAAAATTAAAACATTCCTTGGATCAATGCAACTGATCCAAGGTTGAGTCATAAAGGTGGATAAATCCACAATCTTCCAGAAATCAGATTGTACTCAAATGCGAAGGATGAAAGAAACAAAAGAGTCCAAGCATATTCCGGTTCAATCAAAGATCTTAAGAGTAGAAAATATATAATCCAAATCAAGCATGACTTCCCAAAACCAAAGGAACATGTCCTTAAATAGGAGAAATCATATATCAACACTTGAATGCTCAGGAGAAAGTAACAATAGTTCAGGGTGTTACGGTGCATGTATCAAGTTTCCATACTTTTGACAAAGTTCACATTTCTTGACAAAGTTACAATAGTCTTCTTCCACGGTAGGCCAATAGTAACCTACTCTTAATAATTTCTTAGCAAGGACCATCCCACTTATGTGCGCTCCACACACAACTCCATGCACCTCTTTAATTGCTTGATCGACTCGTTCATTTCAAGACAACACAAGTATATTCATGTCATAGCTACAACGATAAAGAGTGCCTCCTAGGATGGTATAATGGGATATACGGAGGGTAAGGGATCTATTCTCGGTATGAGAGATATTCAAGGGAAAATTGTTATCTTGTAAGTAGTTAAAAATGGGATCATACCAAGGGGATAGAGGACTAACAACTTCACATGCTAGAAAAGATTCTGGCATGTCATATGCAAGCACTCACAAGTGTTCAAAAATAAAGGCATCTTGTTTGTTTGAGGTAGAATATGTAGTAAAGTCCCAATTGTAGCCATGGCATCTGCTGACTGATTATGTGATCTTCACCTTTGTTCAAATATAACCTATATAAAGTACTCCTTCAAAGTTTCAACCAATTTCTTGTATGGAACAAGCTTCTCATCTTTAACTTTGTATTCATCATTAACTTTCTTAATGATCAATTAGGAGTCACTAATGACTCGTAGTTGTCTGATGTTCTATATGATAGCTAATTTCAAGCCAGTGATGAGTGCCTCATATTTTACAATATTATTTGTACAAGGGAATCCCAAATGAAATTCCTATGGAATGACTTCTCTAGTGGGATTTATAAGTACCACTCCTTCTCTAGAACCATGAAAGGTGACTGATCCATCAAAGTGGACTTGTTACATGTGATTCCTCAATGTACATCATAGATGTATTTGGTAGATCTAGACACAGTGGTTCCATTCCTGGTAGGGGAGCTTCAACCAGATGATCTGCAAGTACCTGTCCTTATAGGGATTTCTAGTTAACAAATTCAATGTCAAACACATTGAGGAGGATGATCTAATTAGCCATTTGTCCTGTAAGGGCAGGTTTAGATAGGAGGTATTTGAGAGGGTCAACTTTGGATATCAGTTTGGTCTTATTATTAAGGAGATAGTGGTGAAGCTTCTTAAATGTAAAGACCACGGTTAGGTAGGATTTTTCAATCTGAGGATAATTCAACTCATAGGTAATTAAGGTGTACCTAAGGTAATAAACTACCCTTTCTTTGTGGCTAGGATCATATTGGGCAAGCAATGCACTAATAGCGGGTGTGTAGCTAAAATATACAACAATACGAGTTTTTAAGGGTAGGCGGCATGAGAATAGGTGGACTAGCAAGGTATTTTTAAGTAATTCAAATTCCTTTTCACAGTCAAGTCCCCAATTAAAGGTGACATCTTTCTTCAATAGATGTGTAAAAGGATGGCACTTATCTATGAGTCATGTGATATGAAACGACGTTTTATCGGATTCTTTCCTTATAGACTTCGTAGTTGTTTGAGGATCATTGGTGGAGGCATCTTTGTAATAGTTGTAACCTTAGCTATATTTCCCTTTATCCCTCTTTGTGAAACAATTAACCCCAATAACTTTCCTAATTATACATTGAAGACGCATTTCTTGGGGTTCAAGAAAACCTTGTAATCTCGAAGGCGCTGAAAGATATGCCTCGGTAAATCTACGAGTACTCTTATTTGGTCTTAGATTTTGCTAATATATCATCCACATAATACTCCATCATGTCACTCATCATGTCATGGAAGATGATAGTCATTTCTCATTGATATGTAGCCCCAGCATTCTTGAGTCTAAAAGGCATTACCTGATAACAAAATGTCCCCCAAAGGGTGATAAAAGTAGTTTGATGTTGGTCTTCCTCTACGATCTTGATATGATTATATCACGAAAAACCATCCATTAAGGACAGCATCTCATAACCATCAATTGAATTGATGATCATGTCGATATTAGATATGGGGAAGCATCTTTTGGATACACTTTGTTGATGTATCTGAATTTGGTGCATATTTTGATGTCGAATGGATTCTTTCGGACTAGATGTACAATGCTAGATATCCAATCTAAATACAAGTGGTGCAACTTTTTGGTGTATTTTCCTAAGTTTGTACTTGATAGGCCAAGCATATGGGTGTACAACAAGGTTGTGTACTACCAAGTTGGGTCCAAACATGGCATATCCGCATATGACCACACAAATTTCTACAAACTCTTGTGATAGGGCCACAAAGGTTT
Organism: Taxus wallichiana var. yunnanensis; assembly: GCA_018340775.1. Taxonomy (NCBI): domain Eukaryota; kingdom Viridiplantae; phylum Streptophyta; class Pinopsida; order Cupressales; family Taxaceae; genus Taxus; species Taxus wallichiana. The sequence goes on along the minus strand of CM031240.1, from coordinate 159,905,599 downwards.
TCTATTCTTGTGTTGAAAGTGAATCTCCCAAATTTATTATTCTAGGATCCTCTTTTGACCTGATGTTAACATTGATTGTCTCTTCAACTAAAATCTTTGACATGTCCTCCATCCATGTAAGATCGGGGGGAGAGTAAGATCCACTTCTATAGGTGGCTCGAAAAGAGTTTTATCTTCACATGGAAGAACTACCTTTTCAATTGATTTTTTTGTTTGTTCGACAACGAGCGCCTCAAAGAGGTTCTCACTATGGGGCTTATGCTTATTATTTTTGCAAGGATTTTCTATAGTACTTTTTCCCTTGCTTACTATTTTTTTATTCAAGCGACCACACGGTTCTAGCTCCTCCCCAAAGTATGCACATGCATCCAATTTACTATAGAAACACTTCTTATGATCATTTTTGGAATGGTATCTCTAAGTCCCATAAACTCTACGATGGCCTCATCGTTTTCAAAGAAATTGACTGAACGTGAAGTTTTTTATCCCAATTAATGAAGTTGGGATATACCGGGGTGACTTGGTAATTGGCTTGGGAATTGGATCGAAAAGGGTGAAGATAGTTGAATCGGGAATAGATTGGTAGAGGCAAGGTCCTCATATAGGCTACATTGGGAATCTGCATCATTATCCGAATGAGACAAGTTATCCTCATGTTTAGAAGAGGTAGCATCTATCTATGATGGTGGATCATCGTGTGGTCTAATACCAAGGCCATGTTTTTTTAACTTATAATGGGTAATATGGACGGGCTCTAATCTTCCCTATGTGTTTGCACTACATTTGAATCCCTTATAATCCACGGTGTGCATCATTTGGGGACCCTTGATATATTGTAGAGCCTAGTGACATGAATCCATTGTTCCATTCGGTGCCCATTGGTAGGTGTATCTAGCATTTTTTTCATCGATAAGAGACTACTAGGAACAAAGCTCTCAAAGGGTTAAGGGCAACTAGGCCAAGTGCTTTTGAACTAAAAATATGGTATGCCACATGTCTTAAGTGATACTTGAAAGATCGATATCAAAATATCCTATTGAATATTTAATTTATCATTTGGGCCATATTTTCCAAACGTTGTTTCCCATGAGGTAAAAGTATTAACTAATGAAGGAAAATTCTAATTGCAATGAGTTGATTAATTGTAAATAGAAATTCTATGGGGGTTTTAATCTATTTTATAAGTTAATCTAAATAGAAACTAAATGCTATATTGGAATGCAAGACCTATTTTATTTTTAATATTTGAATATATCAAAATAATGGAAATAAGAGGGATATGGTACTAACTTGTAAATAACTTACCTCGCTATGTATCTTGGATTGTAGAAGACCGGTATGTCAATGGGTAGGTCAGAATCGAGTGGCCTCATAAATAGTAGGATTTGAATGTTTTTCTATACTGAGGTGCTTGGGAGGGTACTAGGGCACCCCGGGGTGTCTTGGTCTATAATCTAGGAATCATGTAGCTGTAGGAAAGCTCAGAACTTGAGTTTGACAGTGTCACAATATCTCTGTAACACCTTCACTCCTATCACATGGGTGTCACAATAATGTTCTCTATGTCATTGTAAATGTTGTATGAAGATCTACCTATAAAACCCTATCCAAAACATCAATTCCTAAAAATAAAAATGCATATGAATAGTTGAGATGACCTCAATTGCCAAACTAGTGGTCTTACGACTAAGCGTTGCACTACATTTTAGACCCAATGTAGTTCTCGTGTCTGTGTGTAATTTTCTACCAGGATTTCCTAGTGATAATGATGTGGTAGTAAGGGGCAATAACTAGATGTAAAAATGTAAAGGGTGGATGGAATGGAAAGAATACAACCCTTTCCCCCTATGTTTGTGTGATGTAGATGTAGAAGATGCCCAAATGCAATCCCTTGCCTTAGTAGATAGTTTCCCTTGATAGTAAGATGTCCACCCATAATGTAGTGAGTATGATATGTTTATATGTGGGTCTCTTGTTCAAATTTTTACACTAGTGACTGAAAGCGCCGATTATGACCTAGGGAATGCACAAGGTAACCGTTAGGACCGACCTCAAACAAATAAATTAAGACCAAATATTACAATGACAAGGGCACCTAAAATCACATCTTGGGGCTCCTAGGGCACCCCATTGCAGCCCTAGGCACCCTAGCACAGAACTTAGAGATGACAACCGAGAAAATTACGACACCTACGACATCCTAAAAGATGCCTAAAACAACAAAACGACAGCTAATCGACAACAAGACCAAAGGATGGGTCATTAGTGAATAATTTTATTATGCAAGATCCATATATAAAGAAACATACCTGACGGTATTAATATAATATTAAGTGCATGATTTTGTGACTAGAGGAGTCAAAGTATCTAGATCTATACGATCCTTCATAGCCTCAGTTTGTAATGGGACAACAATATCGGTAAAAGGAGACTCATATGTTGCACAAGAAAAGTTGTGTAGTGCTCTGGTGTATAAAATATTCTGGATCACCTGGGATAGTGATCATCTATCCTCCGTAACATAGCTTGATACACTTGATCGAAGGTCGAAGGAATGTCCTGTGGGGCATGAATCCATGGGCAAACTAAGAGCATGTTATATAGAAGGTCCAAGTCAAGGACATGGAACTTTGTATCATGATATGTGGGCCTCACTTCCATTGGAATCACTATGTTACCTATCGACTCACACTCTTCATTATCATAAGTCGTGATCATAATGGTCTTAGCATCCAAATTTTCTTCTATATGGCCTAGCTTCCTAACAAGATTGAATGTATAAATATTCAGACCGGATCTATCATCCACAAGCACTCTTTTTATCTTACGCCGAGTAACGAATACCTCTATGTACAAAGGTATGTTGTGTTCAGGATCATTATGTGGGATTTCATTTTGATCGAAGGAGATATAATCATTGGTATTAATGTTTGTAACCATTGCTTGGATGTGTGTAGGATCTACATATGTGGATACTCCTAATCCTTGAAGCATTTTATATAGTATTTTCTTATGAGATTTTGAGATTTTGAGTAGGTCTAAGATCAAGATCTTAGTCATGGTTTTCTCCAATTTCTCTCATAATTCATACTAACCTTCTTGAGGGATAGGTCGAGATGGTTCTAGGATCACTAAGAGAGCACGTCATGTGTCCACAACATAATTGTTACCTAAGATCCGAATAGTGTTGACCTGTTAATTAGATAAATGAATATAACCTATGAGGGAATCAAAGGGATTATCATTTGAGGGATACACATAATTAGTAGTTCTATAGTCATTAGAGGATTGACCTGGATCTGGCTTCTTGTTTCCTTTATCATGTTTGGGAAAAGGTTGTTTGAATATTCCCATCTTTTCGTTAGGACCTTATCCGATTCAGGTGAATCTACCTCATTCTTTCCTTCTTCAATAAGGTCTTGGATGAAATGTTATAACTTCATACATCTATCAATATTGTGTCCTTTGACATGGTGAAAGTCACAAGTATTCATGTTCTCTGAACCATACTGGTTTAGGTGCATCATCTGGATAAGGTACTATTGTGGTTGGATATTGCACCATGTTTACAACATCCAAATGTTTAAGGATGGTAGATAATGATTTGGTTAAAGGGTAAATGTTCGTTTGAGGCCGCTTTTGGGCGAGGTCTTTGTGTAAGCTTCAAGAGTGGACCGTTTTGTTAATCTTGGACTCTTTTGGAGTTGGTGATGTTGTCTCTGATGATATTTTTGTTCTTATTGAAGAACTTGGGTTTGTCTACGGATTTCAACTCGTGTTTATCTTTTGAAAAGGGCTTGATTGTTCCCTTTGTTATGAGAGCCTTCTCAATTTGGTTTTCCTTCTCAATAACTTCTTTGAAGTTAGTGATGCAATGCATCTGTATATGAAAGGATATGTCTTGATTCAAATTTGGAATAAAGATGCTAACCATTTGCTTTTCTAGAATGGGACAAGGGAAACGGCTTGCTAATCCCCATCATTGCTATAAAAAACCAACAAAGGTCTCATTTGGTTTTTGTTTTGCGTTGCAAATATCTACCATGGTAATGTCACTCTCTATGTTAAAGAGAAATGACACACAAAGTTTTTAGCTAACGCGGGTTATGTCACAATCATTCCCTTAGGTATGTGGAGGAACCATTCTAGTGCTTGTCCTCCTAAGTTGTGAGGGAACAAATGTATGAGATAGTTGTCGCTGTAAGCTACTTCCTAACAAGCCATGTAGAAGTCTTTAATATGATCGTGAGGATCACCTTTAGATTTATAATTGCTGAATTTAGGACAATGAAAGTTTTTAGGGAATGACACTCATAACATGTCTCTCTTGAAGGGATAAGGACATAGTTCTTCGTATTGGTACTTTTTTACTATGACCTACGTTACTCTCCTGGAGGGTTGTGAGCATGTTCTTCATGGATTGCAACTCTTGTGTAATGAGTTCCTCTTTCATAGGGGATGATGGTTTATTCACTCGAGTAACCTTTAATGTTTCATCGTTGTAAGGTTCAGTGTGAAATTCACCAGATTTGGATTTAATTTTTCCTTACGTGTACTCTTGCTCGAGTAACCTAAATTTGCTAACTTTTGACTAAGCTTTAGTATATTTCTTTGTATAACCTCCTCTTTGGCTTGAGGATCATCTTCTTCATCATATTGAGGCTAGAGGTAACTCCTTGTGTTCACATTCAATCCTAACTTTGCATGAGGCTTTAAAGTATGGCCTCCGAGAACCATCTATTTGTTTTGGCCCTTCACTCTCAAAGTTCTTATTATGAACACCAGAAGTGGAAGCATATCCTCCATCAAAAGGATTTTCCATGTCAATAAGGGGACGTCGTCGTGGTTCTTTCTCCTCTAGGTTAATGGTTTTGATAGTAGCTTCACGTTCTTGGGGTAATTTGGCTGCTAATTCTAGGATTCGTTTGACAACTTGATCTCTATTATAGTATAGGATTTCATCAAATCGATCGAGATCAAAGGTGTGTTTTTCTTCACATGAATCAGTATCATCTCTAATATGGTTAGTTAATACTTCCATATCTTTAACCTCTGAAAATAGGTGACCCAAGTTGTGACCACTAAACGGATAGGTTGAAAAAGGATTTAATTCTAATTCATGTTAAACTCTTTTAGATGTAATTTTCATGATAAGCGGCATCACTAGTCTCTTTTGAACTAGGTTTTATCTAAATGTGATCGGGGTGTGACAAACCTAAGTGTAACTTGGTACAAGTTTCCTAAAGTCTCAATTTTCATCAATCAATGTGTTAACAAATAAGGAATCAAATAATCTAATGATTCATCCTAGATATAAGTCTATACAACTGTTATCACACAAGGAACAATCGGGAAAGCTTACCAATAAACTAGTTAATCAACTAATAATTTACACCTTATGTTTCTCAATAGTAATCTGATGTAAAAATGATCAACTCGATGTCACTACTTATGTTGAGTTCAAAATGAACAAGGCGAAAGCACTAGCAAGGGGTTGATGTGACTCCCAATCAAAGGATACTACAATAAGTTTAGAAACCAGCAATACCTTAGTCCTAAAAGGTATAAATTACATGTGTAAGGAACACAACAATACTACTAAGGTACGATAACCAAGTTTCAAGAGAAAGTAAGGTTTTAGCACCGGAATAATATGGATACGATACACAAACAACGTAACCACCACTTTTCAATATTTAAGGTAATGTTTGAAAAAAAACTAAATGCAAGTATACTAAGGATTTGCTAAGATGTAGGCAACATAACGCCACAATAAAGATACTTAGATTATATTTATTAAAAATGAAATATAAGTATCGTAATTGTGTTGAGGCAATGTGTAAAAAGTAGCATGTCTAAGGGTGTTCAATAGGTGAATCAAACCTAAATACGTTGATAATGTGTCTCAATATGAGTTTAAGACATAGGGCCTACTAGAATGTGATGATGTACCATTCACACTTTCAACACTTGCATTCTAGCATTGCAGCCTAGTCATGCAAGTAGAATACAAAAGTGGTGGACACAATTATTTCTAGTGATACCCATACGTGTTGTTTCTCTTTCATCCCAAATGGGAAACAAGATAGCAAAGGTGTAGACCAAGTGATGATGAAACAAATTAAGCGTAACTTTGGCAGAGTTTCATCTTGTCTTAAGACAAGTGAAAAACTAAGACAAAGTAACATGTCGTAGGTCTCATGATGAATAACACTTAGTTTCAACTTAAGTGGACTCTCGCCTTATTCGAATAACAAGGTTTTGACTCCAAGCAATTTGTCACTTCATGAGAGCTCTATAAAACATGATGGCTTGATATGGTAAAGTGGGCTCCAAGACAATATGGCTTTCTAGGTGGTTCTCTCAACTAGGTACCACAAACACCTACGGGAGCTCAATTTACCAATAAATTTACACCGACTAATCTCTCGAGTATCTCAGATTTACTTTACCTCCTTCAAATACGATGAGAAATGAATGTGTTCATGCGTATCTTTCACTAGGGTAGAAATGGAGAATGTTTTAGTGCTAAACTCACAAGTAAAATCTACTCAAGTGGGTAAGTGGAGCACTCCTGTTTCCTCCACAAGGTTCCCTCTTGTGTGGACTACTTTAGGGTTTCTAGGACCACCCCCTTTGTTGTAGCTTAAGGCTTATGCCAAGGGGATATGTCCTAGTTTAAAACGGATGGGGCATACCCTTATCCAAACCTGAAAATCAAGTGTGTTGAATATGGTGTGTTTTTTAATTTTTAGAATTAATGTGGTTTTTGTTACACACCATTTGGAAACCTATAAGAAATGAGTTAGCCTTCATTTAGAATCAAATTCTTTGACACTCGATTGAGATCTTCACACAATGATTATTGATTTTCCAAGTGATCAAAACATCATATAAAGGAGATAGAATGTCATTTTTTATTTCCTAGATCATCCTAAGATGCAAGGAAAGAGCATACACAACAAAATACCTCACTAATCTTGTGAAAATGGAAAACACTCAATCAAATTGTGAAAATTAAGTTCTTTTTACCAACTTTGAAGTTAATCCTTTTAGAAACATTAATTGAAGTGTTTGTGAAAGTATAAATAAGGTATTTGAAATGTTTTTGGTTCTCAAGATCACCTAGAAGGTGCGAGGGAAGAGCATACACATTTCAAAAACTTACAAATAAAATGTAACATTCATCAACTCAACTAAGTAAAGTTAGCACAAAACTAACATTTTATCAAAGTAACCTACAAAACCATTGATTAGTATCAATAAAAACCTGAACATGTGTAAAAATTTCCAAATAATCAACCCCCCTACAAGTGTTATAACAAATATTTATTTTATACAGCAATGCCTACACACCCTTTATGACATGTGTGCACTCATAGTAGTATGTGTGTGCCTAAAAGCGACAAGTGTGTGGCTCTGGAAAATACAAGGAGCAATTACACTGTGTGGGCGAGAATGACAATCGCATGTTTTTTAAACATGTGTTCACCTTAGAAATCATATGTGTGTGCAAGGTAAAATGGTTAGTTGACACATATTTTAATAAACACCTATGCATCCCGAGAGACATATGTGCATGCATGCAAGTATGTGCGTAATGTTCATGACATATGTGTGGCTCTGGTTTAAATTCTTGATAGGGGGTCAAAAATACAAGGTAACCGGTGCACATCCAAGGAAAATGCACGTGTGTCCCTAGGGACATTTGCACACACTATCAACAAGATACGCATAAGATTCGACGTGTATGCGCCCTTCCGTAACACCTGTGCATGAGCCTGAAAAACCACAAAAAATGAGAAACAAAAATCTAAAACTATAAACAAGTTATATTCTTTCCTTTTAATTCACTTTCTAACATAAACCCAATAAATCCACATGCAAAAGAATATTTACTACTTTTAAGATTATCAAAAGCTTGAAACTACACTAGTTAACCTTCACAATGTATAAAAATGGTTAGAAGTTGAAGTAAAAGCTTGAAAAATAAGTTCTAGGGACCATGAAGTTATGTCCCACTGGGCTTGTCATATGTGAGCATGAGTAAGTTAGTAAAGTTATAGAAATGAGGTTAGAACACTTAAGAAACCTCAAAGCTTAACCAACTTAACTATGAACCATCAAAAAAAGAGATAAACAAGAGCTACTCCTATGCATGCATTATAAATTTGACAAAACATCAAACTAAACATGTTTACTACTCTTTATTCTTAGAATGCTACAAAGCATGAACCTCTGAAGATCCTAGCAATCAAATTTGATTGTTTGATGCTCAAGGGTTTGAGAGTGAAGGCTCACCATTAATGGCTACAAGACCATATGGTTCCCCTCATTTACTCAAGCTTGAGTTGGAATATGCAATGGAAGGTAATATCTCAATAACAATGAAGAAATGCTCTAATCCTATTTTCCTATAGTTTATGTTAGAGGAGGAGAAGTGTTATTTTTATTTAGGAGGAGGGGTCTATTTATAGTTTTTTTATTTCAAGAAAGGGATGGTTTGGATGCATGTGGGACAAAAGGTAAGTCCAAAAATCACTTTTAGCAAGTCAAAGTAATATTTGACTAGGATTAGAGACTAATTAATCTTTTAGGATTAATTAGGGATCCCAAGTAGGCTTAGGTAGCTTTTTGGGAGCATCTGGAGGGGGTTTTGATATATTTTGGAAGCGTTGGAAGCAGGAGTTAGCTAATGAGAAGATCTATTAGTCAATTGCAGGATAAGAAGGCTTAATTAACATATAATGGTCAACTAAGAGGAATTGAAGGGAAAAAGTGCCTAGGTTATGAAGTGTCATCAATTTACAGGGAGTAGAATAGTTAGTGCAATGTTAGGAATAATATTTCTTTGATCAAATGATAGGTGTCTACAAGTTCTTTGACTTTGATCTTCATGGAGCCTCATTTACTTGGTCAAATAGAAGACTTAGGTTAATCATATTCAAATAAGACTGGATAGAATGCTTAATTCTATGGATTGGATTTCTCATTTCAATGAATTTTACATGATGGCCCTTCCTAAGGCTGCCTCGATCATTTCCCTTTACTTTTAAATGCAACTCAATTTCAAAAATCTAAAAAACCTCCCTTTAGATTTGAGTTAGCTTGGCTTCAAAACCACAATTTGGATTCACAAATTGAGGATTAGTGGAAGGTTGGTTTTAAGGGCACCCATGTATAGATTCTCTAAAAATCTCAATTTTGTCAAGAAACAACTCAAAGCTTGGAAAGCAAATATCTTTGGAGACATTCGAAAGAGAAAGAAGCTTCTTACCCTTAAGCTCTTGAAAGTCACTACTAACATTGATATTAATGGTAGATCTCCTACCTTGCATCAGCAAGATATCTCTCTTCTTAGTGACTTTCATAACACCCTTGCGGGGAAGAGATTTATTGGAGGAAAAGATCAAGAGCAATCTAGTTACAACAGGGAGAACATAACACAAATTTCTTCCCCGCTACTACAAAGCATAAAAGTAGAAACAAGATTAAGGAGCTTTTAGTGGCGAATGGTCAATATTTAAATTATGAGGATACTATTGGGGCTGAGCTGATTAATTTCTTTTCTAGTATTATCTAATAATATGGCCCTCCTTGTGAGGAAGATTGCGTTGAAATGTTATAGCATATTCCTCATTTGATCTCTAAGGACATTAATTCTACACTCATATGGCCTTTCACTCTGGAAGATATCCAAGGAACTATTTTTGACATGAAGGGAGACAATTCTCCGAGCCCGAATGGCTTTCTTGTTGCCTTTTTCAATCTTATTGGCATATTATTAAGTCTAATTTGTTTGATGTTGTCTAATATTCCAAAAAAAAAAATCTCTTAAATGAATGGAATAACACCTTCCTAGATTTAGCTCTAAAGGCCTTGGGATCCAAATCAGTCTTGAAATTTTGACCCATCAGTCTTTGCAACACCTCTTATAAGATAATTACTAAATTATTGGCTAAAAGACTAAAACCTTTTATGGATAGCTTAATCTCAGATCAGCAAAATGGATTCATTAGAGGAAGGTTAATTCAAGGTGGGGTGATTATTTTTCATGAATCCATACATACATCTCATCATACTAAAGTGGCATGTATGATCATTAAAAATGATATCTTGAAGGCATTTGACCATGTGAGCTAGACTTTTATTATGAAAGTCTTGAAAAAAAAATTGCTAGAAATGGTGCGCTTGGATTTTCTCTTGTATCTCTTCTCCATGTTTCTTTGTGTTAATGAATGGTATTCCCCTTTGTTTATTTCACTAAAAGTAGGGATATTAGGCAAGGCCATCCTTTATCACCTTTTCTTTTTATCCTCATGGCCAATATGCTTAGTAGAGTGTTGGTTGTTGTTAATCAATCTAAGATTATATCGGGTATTACCATCACTTCAAAGGTCCCTGCAGCCACACACAGCCAATTTATGGATGATACGCTTCTATTGGGTGCAACATCTATTGTGGAGGAAACAATTTTTAAAATAATCTTGGTCTGCTATCAATCTACCTCCAAACTTGACTTATTAATATTGCTAAAATCAGTATATATTTTGTTAACACACCTCTCAAAGAAGCAAAGAAATATTATAGCCATCTTTGGATGCAACATTATGGACCTACCATCTTCCTATTTGGGACTACCTCTCTTTAAGGTTAGATAGCTGAAAACACTTTAGAACCTCGTTATTCAACGATTCCAAAAGAAACTAGCTTCTTGGAAAGGTGCTCTTCTCAGTCAAGTTGGTAAGCTTTGGTGGTCAAAACTACTCTGTAGAACCTCCCTATTTACTTCATGTCTCTGCTAAAAATTCCCTCAGTTGTTATCCGCATAGAGAAACTTCAAAAGAAATTCTTTTGGTCTGGTTTAGAAGAGTGTAAAAGGATACACTTAGTCTCTTGGAATGTGGTTTACAAACCTACTACTCTTAGGGACCTCGGTCTTGAAGAGTTGTTGAGATGAATTCGAGTTCTTTTGGAAAATCTTGGATGGTCCATTTTTTCAAATGATAATGCCCCTAGGGCCAATCTGTTGGTCTCTAAATACCTCCCTTTGTAGGTAAATTTTCTCTCTAGGGACATTTTGAATGGATCTGCTATTTGGAATTCTATAGTCAGTACTCAAGCTCTGTTGTAGTCAAGTACTAAATGGTAGTTAGGTAATGGGACACAAATTGATTTTTAAAGGGACTAGTGGATAGATGAAAGACCATTAATCTCTTATTCCTTTTGGGATTCTATCGACGCCTTCTCATCGGGATTTTTGGTAGAGCAATCAGTGGCTACATTGACAAGTCAAATTTTACGCCCTATTGGCACTTACCACTCTGGGAAGGTTATAGCTCCATTCAGATCTGACACCTTGCGGTCTCAAAACTCTACTTTCTTCTCAATACGCTCCATTCGCTCATTATGTTGACTCCCTAATTTGGCATCTCTCCCCCTCGGGAAATTTCTATGTTAAAGTTGCTTACCTTTCCATTGAGAATCCCCTATTGGCCCTCCTCTGAAGAATCTATGGATCCCACAAGTTATCCCCAAAATTGGATTTTTTTGTTAGGTTAATTATGCATAGTATAATTATTTAATTAATTTTATTAATTAAATAATAATGGTTATAATATAAACCATATTTTTGTTGTGTATTGTTATATGGTTTTTAAACCATATTTGTCTTTCACGGATGTTGTTATATTGTTTTAACAATATAATTTGTTGGTTGTATTTTTGTGTGCTTCCTGGATGTTTTATGGAAGCTGTTGTAATTTTGGTTGTACCTGTGCAACCTTTTCTTTTGTCTGCACATGACTATACAATACCTATAAGTATTGCAGTCCTGCTAATGTAAACTGGTTGATTCTGATTAATAAAATCTTTAAGCTTTTCGTCCCTATTTACATTTGGTACCAGAGCAAGAATCTGGACCTGTGAAGGAGTGAAAGAGAGAGCAGCTGAGATAGAGGAGTTTTGGAGAAGTGTTTGTAGCAGAGAGCACATGCTTGCCTCCCGCATGACCTCCCACCCCATCCTGCCTCCTCACATCCCCATGTTCCTTCCAGGTGTTTGGAAGGAAAAAATTAGGCAAAATTTGTTGTAGGTATTGAAAATAAAAATAAAAATTATTATTATTTTTTCCCCATTAGGGGTTTTGTCTCTAATACTAGAGAAGCAATATAGTCCATGTTATTGTTAGCAGACCTCTACATTTGGAGGATTGTGTTACTATTTTGCAGTAAGCTCTGCCCATGGGACTCCTTTTACAAATCTCGAGCTATTTGAAGAGTTTTTCCGAGCCATTTCAAATACAAACTGAGTTCCATGTACCTACAAACAATAGTCAATGCATTGTCGAGGCATTGATCTAGTGCAGTGTCGAGGTATCAAATATTGATGACTCCACCGAGCCATCGTTGTATTAGTGAATAAATATTTTACAACGACTAAGCCGTTCAGTACCAATTTCAACCCTCCAGTTAACAAGCAAGGTCAAACCATTTCCAACGATCCCACATTTGGATCCGGTGACTGCACCTTCGCACAGGACGTCGACCTACACATAGCCATGAAAACCTTTAGTCAATCCTGCTTCATCCTTCACGCCAAGAGTTGAGCCCACCGGCATATCCCGTAACTTGTATGCAAACAAAAACAAGGCGGGTCAAACATATCACTACAAAAATGAAAATGAAAATCAGTCAAAGGAAAACAGTGAATATATTGGTAGTGTTGAATACAATATAGTGATTAAATAAATAAAAATGTAGGGAGAACAATAAAGCGGTGAGAAAAGGCTAGATCCAAATTATCAGGTGGAAAACCCTAATCTGCATAGCTTGCAGACACGTGGATAGTTCCCTCCATGCAAGCTCATGACACATGGATCGCATCGGCGCCACATCATTCTTCAAAAAAGTCGTTTTCACGTATTGTTTAGTTATATACAATTTGCTTCAAATTCTTACCTAAGCGCTCATTGAGCCCATACAGTTAAGGGGAGAATCTTGGGGATAGGATGTTTGGGGTTCAAACCCCACCCCCAATAGTAAAATTTTTAAAATTTTGAAGTTTAGAAGAAAATATGGAGAAACTGCCATCTTTAGCAGTGGTTTTAGTGGAAAAACCATGACTAAACTGTTTAGTCATAACTAAACAGGTCGCTAAATATTTAGCGAGAAAATCCCTAAATTTAGGGTAAAAAAATTCTCCATTAAGCCTATTTTTTCATTCCAGGGCAACTTTTTCCAAAGGGGGATAGCTAAAAATTACATTTTCAATTGTTTTTTTGCAATTCTTTGCATTTTGGGTCGTATTGGGCTCCGGAGGCCACCGGGGCCACAAGACAAAAAAATTCCTACCATTCAAATTTTTCTAGATTTTTGAATGTAATTTGTATACTGCATTATATTGTACTAATTTATAGGTTTTCATAGTCAACTGCAAACTTTGTAACTGCTCTGAAACTGGCAGAATTGTAATACAAAACAGTATAAAATTGGTTCTATAACACTCACAAGATCCTAGATCTCATTCGCAGCATTCGGTATATACGGTGCCTCTGGGAAGCGCTTATGGGTAAAGCTGTCATGACTACTACTACACTTAACACCTAATATAGCTATAACAACGTCATCTGGGCATCGACCCTTTAAATCGATGGGGAGTAATAAGGTCACAGTGCACACACTATGAAACATCCCATCCATCTGTGAATGATTGCATGGCATAAATCCAGATTGAGAAATTATCCAAGTATATAGTGAAGTTACACGTGTGTATGAGGATATTTCTTTGATCCGGTGTCAATAATCGCACAAACCCCATTAGTATTGTCTTGGTACCATGTATTGAATTCTTTCACATACGTTAACGCCTCTTTCATGTACTATTGGGTATATAGAAAGGGCGAGCTTCTTCCATGTACCACCAGGTATATTGGAAGGGTGCGTATATAGAAAGGTTCAGTATATCAGACTGACGGTATATAGATTGGGAGACCTAATACCTAGAGTGATAAGAGCCAAACCCTGTTAGTGATCTCTACAAAATGGGCACCAATGCCCCCAAATTTTTCTTCCGGATTCACAATTGCTCAGAGGAAACAACTATGCTGCATGGAAGACTAAAATCAAGACATAGCTTGAGTTTGAAGAAATATGGCCTACTATGAATGGTACTCTGACCAGATCAGCAACTGATACAACACAACAAAGTAGTAGTTTGATAAAGCAGATCAAAAGGCCAAACTCATCATCTTGTTTAGAGTGTCGATGATGTGCAACCCCACATTTGAGATGCCAAAACAACAAAAGAAGCATGGGATAAATTAAGCACAGTATACGAGGCCAAGAACAAGAATGTTATACTGAATTTGTAGAGTCGATTACATACATTGAAGTTCAAGCGAGAATGAGAAAATTGACGATTTCTTAGGAAGAGTTACAGAATTGAGGGCTTCACTTCTAGCCCTAGGAGAACCGGTCACAGATGATGCTCTCATTCCCATTGTTCTGAGAGCACTCCCCTCTTCTTACCGCATTTTTGTCACAACACTAAACTTGTCAGATACGACAATTGGTTTTGACAAACTAGTAAACTTACTACAACAAGAGGAAGTAATGCACAATAAGGATGATGAAGAGGAGCAGGCACTGTCTTCACATCAAAAATGGAAAGGAAAAGGTAAAGGAAAATCTAATTCCTATCAAAAATCCCCAAATCAAAATCAGTATCAAGGGGACAAACAACAGAAGAATTAATGTCCAATCTGTAAAAGAGGACATAACCTACAAGATTTTTGGTACAATACTTACAAGAAAGGTTCATCAAGCAACTCTGGACCTCCAAAATAATCTAATAAGGGACATTCTAACTACAATCAAGGACGGAAAAGGGGGAACTGGAAAAGAAGACCCCACCAGCAAGGTAATATTGCTGAGCAACAAGAACAGTTAGACAATGAAGACTTCTTGTTCATTGCTCGATCAAGTGAACCATCCACGTCATCTAGTGATGTTTGGTATGTTGATTCGGGGCCACTCGACACATGACCGGCCATAGAGACTAGTTTATTTCAATGAGGGACACGCCATCGAAAAATCATGTTTCGTTGGGAGATGATTCTTCATATATAGTTCAAGGGATTGGGAACATTTCTCTACCCCTTGGTTCATGCAAATGTAGACTATCGGATGTCCTATATGTCCCTAGGTTGACTAAGAATCTTCTTTTAGTCAGTAAACTCCTAGATCACAACCTAAAAATTGACTTTGATAGTCAATCCGGCAAGAAAACGTGTTTGATTCGAGATAAATCAAGAGGCTCGAAAATAATTGCAAAATCCTCTAATGTGGGATGCATGTTCCAACTTGATTTTGTTCATAGAGACAATCAAGCACTTGTGGCTAAGAACTCCACCTCAGCACAGTTGTGGCATCAAAGATTTGGTCATGTAAGTTTCAAATATCTTGAAACACTTCCGAGTGTAATATGGTACATGGGCTACCATCTCTTCAGAAGGATACAGATAAGTGTCCTCACTACCTAGCAGGAAAACAACACAAAGCTTCGTTCAGAGGAGTACATTTCGAGATCATGGTAAACTTGACCTAGTTCATACCGATCTTTATAGTCTGATGCAGCCAAGTCATTCTAGGTTTCAGTACTTCATGCTTTGTGTTAACGACTATTTGAGAAAAATGTGGATTTTTTGTCTTTACAAGAAAAGTGAAGTGTTTGAAACCTTCAAAAAGTTCAAAGTGGCAGTTGAGAAAGAAACTAGTCATCACATCAGAACTCTCCACTCAGTTGAGGGGGAATTCACCAGTGATGAGTTAGAGACCGCCTACAAACTCACGGGATTCGTCGATAAATGCCTCCTCCACACACACCGCAACAAAAATAGTGTTGTTGAGAGAAGAAATCGTCTTATCATGGAAATGGTGCGATGCATGATTGATGATTCAGACTTCAAAGACATTCTAGGTAGAAGTAGCAAAGATAGCAGTATATTTTTTAACATATTGCCCACAACTTCTCTTGATGGAATAACACCACAAGAAGCATGGTCAAAAAGGAAACCATCTATTGCACACCTTAGAGTATTTGGGTGTAAAGAAAGCATACACATACCCAAACAGAATAGAAAGAAATTGGACATGAAGTCACATAAAAGCTCATCTTCATTGGGTACAATGAAGAGACTCTTGGGTATAGATTGATGGATCCTAAGACCAGAAAATTCTACACCAGCAGAGATGTTGAGTTTTTCGAGAAGAAGCAAAGACTCCTCCTAGACTCACAAGATGTAGATTTTTCACCTATTGTAAAAATTGAAGCTGATGTTCCCTCAGAAGATGAAAGTGATGATGGGGATGATGGTGTTGATCAGATAGAACCACGACCCATGGGAACAATTCAGCGTATGCCTAAATGGTGTACAAGTACATTACGAGATGCAAGAATGGATGCTCCACTGGATACATCCACCCCTGGACCACGGAATCATAGTAAAGCAAGGAAGAAGTCAAATTTTCTTTGATGAGTAGAGTTATTGAATCAGATGAGCCCTCTATAGTCCAGGAAGCCCTACAGTCAAAAGCTTGGAAAGATGCCATGGATTCTAAATATCAATCAGTGATGAAGAATAACACTTGGCAGCTTGTTGATCTTCCACAGGGAAGAAACCCATTAGATGTAGATGGATATTTAAAACAAAGTACAAAGCAAGATGGGACAGTGGACAAGTATAAAGCAAGACTTGTAGCAAAGGGGTATGCACAAAAGAAGGCATTGACTATGAGGAGACATTTTCTCCCATAGCTAAGATCAAAACAATTAGGATGATTTTTGCTCTAGTTGCTCAGTTTGGATGGAAATTCCACCAAATGGATGTAAAAAGTGCCTTCCTAAATGGAGATTTACAAGAAGAAGTCTACATGACTCAACCTAAGGGATATGTAGTACCTAGTCAAGAAGAAAAGGTATGCAGACTCAGGAAATCTCTGTATGGCCTCAAATAGGCACCCCGGGCATGGTACATCAAGATTGATGAGCATCTTGTACAACATGGATTTATTAGAAATCCATAACATCCCAATCTCTACCTCAAAAAGCAAGGGGGGGAGATGGTGATTTTTGTTGTCTATGTCGATGATTTATTCATCACTTGGTAGTTGATGAGGATGATCGATACAACGAAAAAGATCTTAATCGATCGTTCGACATGACCGATCTTCGGGTGATGCACTATTGTCTTGGATTGGAAGTGTGGCAAAAAGAGAATCATATTTTTGTTTCTCATATGAAATATACCAAGACTACGCTTGAGAAGTTTAGGATGATGGATTGCACACCAATTTGCGACACCCATGGAGAGCAGATTGAGTTATCTCGTTTAGATCCATCTCCCGAGGTAAGTGCCACTCTCTATCGGCGAGTTGATCGGGAGTCTCATTTACAGACGTACACTAGACCGGATATCACTTTGCGAGTAAGCTATCTATCTAGGTTCATGCAGGAACCCAAATTTTTCCATTGGAAAGCAGCAAGGCACATTTTGAGATATCTTAAAGGATTAGTGGATCTTGGTCTAGAATACAAGAAGAATAACAACTTCTTTTGACTAGATATTCGGATTCAAATCATGCAGGTAACATTGATGATAGAAAATCCACTTTGGATTTGTATTCTTTATGGGATCTAGACCAATATCATGGGGAAGTAAGAAAAAACACTTCATTTCTCACTCTTCCACATGAAGGAGTATCATTTCTCTGCGGGGAGAAGTTTGTCATGAAGCGATTTGGCCATGTCACATACTGGAAGGACTTGGAATACCACAGGACAAACTAACCACCATGTATGTTGATAATGAAGGTGTTCTCAAACTTGTTCGCAATCCAATTTTTCACGAGAGAATAAAGCACATTGAGGTATAAGTTCATTTCATACGCGAACATGTGTTGAAGCACAACATCCAACTTCAATTTTGTCCAATTGTTGAACAATGAGCAAATATTTTCACAAAGTCACTTGCACATGACAAGTTTGAGTTGTTCAAAGAGTTCCTCTCCTCATCTCTTCAGAAAATGCACAATTAAGGGGGGGAATGTTAGGTTAATTATGCATAGTATAATTATTTAATTAATTTTATTAATTAAATAATAATGGTTATAATATAAACCATATTTTTGTTGTGTATTGTTATATGGTTTTTAAACCATATTTGTCTTTCACGGATGTTGTTATATTATTTTAACAATATAATTTGTTGGTTGTATTTTTGTGTGCTTCCCGGATGTTTTATGGAAGTTGTTGTAATTCTAGTTGTACCTATGTAACCTTTTCTTTTGTCTGCACATGATTGTTCAATACCTATAAGTATTACTGATCCTGCTGATGTAAAGCTGGTTGATTCTCGATTAATAAAATCTTGAGCTTCCATCCCTATTTACATTTTCATGGTTGGCCTCTTGTGACTCCTTCCTTTTAAGGGAAAATATAAAACGTAGAGGATATTCCCTCCCTAACTATTGTATCCTTTATCTCAACACATTGGAAACCTCTGTTGATCTTCTTTTCCATTTTCCCTTTGCCCATTCCATTTGGAGTCTCCTTTTAGGCTACTTTGGGGTTTCTTGGGTGTTTCCCTTCTCACTTTCAGATGCTATTCTTCAATGTCAATCCCTTTCAAAATCTTGTTTACTCCCTTTCTTGGAAGCTTGTCCTACCACAAACTTTGTGGAGCATCTAGAAAGAGAGAAAAAGGAGATTATTCAAGGAACAAACCCAAGAGTTACCTCAAGTCTTCTCAGGAGTGGTTGTTGGATTTCAAGAAAATTTGAATTGCTACATCCTGGAAGCTCGCATAAATAAAAAGTCTCCCCGAACCTATCTCGGTCCTTGATATAAACAGACTACAAATCTCTTTGGATCCGCCTTCTTCATTGCATGCCAAAGCCAATACCTTTTAGTCCCATGCTCGATTCTTGGCTTAAAGTTAACACTAATGGAGATTCTAAAGGCAGCCCGGGCACTTCTATGGGTAGGTTTATTATTAGGGATTATCTTGGTCAGCCCATGGTAGCTACTATAGTCACTTTGGCACAGGGACAAATCATAGAGCAGAAGCTATCGTTATACTAAAAAGAATGGAGTTAGCAAAAAGAGTTGGAGTTGGTTAACTTGTTATGGAAAGTGACTCTCTAAATTTGGTATGTAATCTCAATACTAAAGCAATTATAAGTTGGTCTATAAGTAATATCATTGAGGATATCCGTAGAATGTAGTCTAGCTTTCAAAGTTTTATTTATCAGCATATCTATAGAGAAGGAAACTTTGTTGTTGATTATCTAGCTAATTTGGGTGTAATATTTGAATTCCATCATATTTGGATTGGCAATTTCCCTAAAAACTTGCTTTCTATGCTAGCGAATTATTATTGTCCATAAAATCAGCGTGCTTTAGATGAAAGTATTCCTCTAATGGTGTTATATTTGGCGTTAGCAAATAAATCATCCTTATCCTCCCCCACCATTTGTGACGGAAGCATTAATTACACATTTATTACCATTTTGATTATGATGTTTCTTGCACATGGGAAAAGGCTTTATCAATTATTACTCATTTAGAGGGATTCCCTAATTATGACAGTGTCATGTCCGACTACCCTCTGGCACGTGTGAAGGAAGGGATGAGCAAATTCTATAAATTTTATTTCTTCCCATTAGCAATCAAATTAATCTATCCTTTTCTTTCTGTTATTTCAAAATGGGAGGCTCTCTTCGTAGAGTTGAACCTACAAGTTGTGAGGAATTAAGAAATGACTCTAATGTTTGGAAGATTTTACAGAAGAAAGGAGTTGTTCCTTTCATTGAGCATCCTTCTAGACATTATGTTCATGTTTCTAGCAGCGAGTATCCTTACCATCTGGAAGAATGGAAAGGTTAAGGTTGGTTGAACCAAGTTTGGAATTACTATAGAAACCATTGCTACTACCACATGCCTTCCTGTAGATGGAGACATTTATTTCAAGCGTTCGTTCAAAGCCGAATTGGGATATTTTATCAAATTTGGAGATCATCTATGGATATATCAATCGGGTATGAGCAACCCTCTCTACCTCCTCCGTGGGACAAAGTGGTGGAGCAGGTAATGCAGTATTTTACTTTAGAAGGAAGATATAAATTAGTCTATGAAAATCATTTATTCCTTTTGTCCGCTTTAGGTATCATAGAAATGTTAATCTGGAAAATTTCTTATTTCAATATTTGGACTTTTCCATCAAACAATCCTATGAAAATGAGGGCCATCTCCTTCATCAAGGTCTCCTCTTTCTTCTTTTCTTTGTTGTTGTCATCCATGCTTTGAAGTAGCACGCTTCCCTCCTAAGTCTCTTTTACCTTGTTGTGGTCAAAATTCACTTGTCCCTGCTCCCACCTATCGCCTTTACCTCCATGTCAATCTCCTTGCTTTGACTTGAAAGCCCGACATCCTTATCGTGGCCACCATGTTTCCACCTCTCCTCCCCTACTTCTCTACTTCATCCCTTATCTCCCTTCCTACCCTCATCTCCTCCTATTACACTTGCCTCAAATATTGTCATTGTGTCTCCAATTACAAACTTAGAATGGTCCATTCGAAGTTTTGTTGGATTTGTCTTATGTTTATCTGAATAGCCTCCTCCTAATGTTACGGGGATCCTATCATTGAATACATGGACAATTTTATGGTTGAAGAATAAATACGATCACCATGGTACGATCCCTCCTCCTACTCGGGATGATGATACTTCTATTATCTCGCTCAACATTTTGGGAAATCTTAACGGTGCATTTGATTTCATCAAATATTGGAAAAACGCACCGATGATACCGGAATCATATTAAAAGGCAGATGTTTTGGAGCTTATACAAATGGCATATGTTATTACTAACAAGTTTCCCACTATTGATACTATAGAGGTAGTTTTCTCTTAAAAATCTTAATATGTAACCACGAGGGACTTCTTCTTTTTGCTTTTTATTTGACTTGGTCTTTCTCTTTGTATGTTACATTATTATATCTAGCATTAAGGACATTTTGTAAAAGTATGTGGGTCCTTTCAAAACCCTAGTGTTTACCTATTTCCAAAAATATATGATGGCTCTCATGGATTTCATATACAATGTGTATAATTTCTTTGACTCGATATACAATACAATAGATATCATGA